>PITA01007511.1:57722-91061 GCA_004023965.1 Spilogale gracilis | reverse complement strand
GGGGCGGGGGGGGGGCATGAGGCGAGAGGGCGGTCACCTCGCTGTGCGGCTGACAGTGCCTGAGCAGAGCCGGAAGCCCTTGTAGGCGGGAGCCCTGCACTGCGGCTCCGTTGAGAGGGTTTTGAAGCTGGGACCGGCTCCGCCGAGCCGCCATTCCGTGCTTTGAGGGCTGTTGCAATCGCCAAGTGATCTTCTTGGAATGCTGGTGCTGAGACGGACGTGGAGGAGCAGGCCGGACCCTGGGAGTGCTGGCAGGAGGAGGGGGAGGGGACAGCACGAGATCTGCCGTGCTCAGGCCCGAGTGCCACATGTTGGTGCCCAGAGGCACCTCCGTCCAAAGGACCAGGCTCCTGTCACTGCAGCCAACATCGCCGCGACACTTGTCTGACCTTGGTCTTTGCTCCAGGCCCTAGTATTCTGGGGCCATCTGTGCACTGTGCGGGCTCAGCGAGGTGGCTGTCCCCAGCTCAGCAGTGTGTAGGGGCCTGGGGAGCCGTTGGAGCGTCCCCACCAAGGCACCCCCGGATGCCCCTCTCCTCCTCCAGCTCTTCCCGGCCCTGGCAGCCGTGCGTGGTTCTCTGTCCTGCCTCTCTGTCCCTTCCACGGTGGTCTGTCCTGACAGGAGCCAGCGGGGAAAGGAGGGCAGGTGGGGTAGGCGTGCATGGGCCCCGTGGGGGAGGTGGGGCGGGATGGTGGCTTCTCTTTCCTTCCAGCCTCTCCCACGTCCCCCCTGTCTCTTTCCACCACCAGCTCCAGCCTCGGGAGGTGCCTACATTTGGAGGTAGGACTGGAGAGGCAGCTGCAGTAAGATGAGGTCATGCTAGGGGCTCCAATGCAACAGGGTGGTGTCCTCATGAGGACGGGTGGTTAGGACACAGGCAGCAGAGCGAAGAAAATGTGATGACACAGGGAGAAGTGGCCATCTTCAAGCCACGGAGAGAGTCCTCCAAAGGAACTCTCCTGCTGACACCATCGTCTCAGACCCGTAGCCCCCAGAACTGTGAGGAAATAAACGTCTGTGTTTAGCCCCAGAGGCTGATTCACATGCCTCACACTCACTCCCCAGCCCATCCCCCGCATCCTGCTCCTTTCCCCTAGGCCTTCAAACCCGCAGAGTGCCTGGGATCTAAGCCCCCCACCCCCCAGACTGCTTCCCTCTGAGTTCTCAGCCGGCTGCTGGGGTACTGCACAATGAAGGAGGGCCAGTGAGTTGACAAGACAAAGAAGAATCTGGAAGGAGGGGAGGCGAGTGGGAGAGACTGTGCATAGACATATTTGTTTCTGTCATTCTTTGGACCCACATGACGAAATGCCGCTGTTGTACTTTATGATTTTTTTTAAAGATTTTATTAATTTATTTGACAGAGAGAGAGATCACAAGTAAGTAGGCAGAGAGGCAGGCAGAGAGAGTAGGAAGCAGGCTCCCTGCTGAGCAGAGAGCCCGACGCAGGCCTTGATCCCAGGACCCTGAGATCATGACCTGAGCCGAAGGCAGAGGCGTTAACCCACTGAGCCACCCAGGCACCCGCTTTATGATTTTCAAAGCAGTTGGACTTGTATCTAGTTTGTTCTTATAGTAGCTCGGTGGTGGTGCATTATCCCCAAATCAGATGGAAACTGAGGTCAGCGAGTTTCTGTTTCATTCCCCAGGTCCCCAACTAGAGACAGACCTCGGTCTCAAACCTGGGTCTCCTGGTCTTCTCAGGTACCTGGAGGATCCAGGAGATGTCTACTAGACCGTTGAATGTAGATCTGGGTCATGACAGAGAGGTTTAGGCTGCAGACAGAGCTATGAGCATCATCAGTGTTTTCTTCTCCTACCTGGAAGGCAGATGTGATGTCTGGGACTGCAGCAGCCATCTTGTTCCCATGAACTGAGAGCATTGCGAAAGCTGACCCGAAGAGGAGGGAAGCATCGAAGGTGCCGGGTTGTTGGCAGCTGCTTGCCTCTGCACTTCTCATCACGTGAGGAAAACAGGCTCCGTTCACTCAAGCCACTGAAGTCAGGTTTTCTGTACTCGATGTTACGTGGGGGGCCGTGATGCCTAGAGCGGTGACATGAAGCAACCATAGGAGGGGAAAAACCCCAACACACTAAGAAATATTGAAAGTCCTGAGAGAACGAAGGCACTGGTTCCTCGCCTCCTCCCAGCGCCGGCTGAGTGTGCAGGAAGCAGGAATGCTGTACGCAGGTGAGTTTTCTATTAGTTATGGGCCAAACCATTCCCAACACATCCTTCTTTGCTGCTAGGTATGGTGCTGATCTACAAAATAAATTGTATAAACAGATACACATACAAAGAGTTTGAGAAAGACAGAGGCAGGGTGGAGTGGGGAAGGGTCCTTGCGCTGGGGCCAGGAGGACGTCCCAGGGTAAAGTAGGAGGGGCAGGTGCGAGGGGCAGCCTCTCGTCCCAGGAGAGGAAGGTAGGGGAGCAGGACTATCCGGAAGGTGGCTTGGCAAGGCACTGCTGTTCTGTGCGCAGCTTCCTTGTGATTGCCCAGCCTCCTGTGTCTGCTGCTGCCATCCTGAGAACAGCTGTGCCACCAGGCCTCGCTGTCCCTCAACGCTGGCCGGTGCTCCATCTCTGGCTGACTGTCATGTGTGTGCTGAGCTACAAGGCCATCTGTGACAAAGCAGGGGAAAGTGCCTCTCTCCTGGTTCAGGACGTATTGTAGTGAAGAGGTCCCCAAGCACTGTCAATTTTGCATAGCACAGTGGGAGACTTTGACTTCTGGTTCCTTTTGGAGCCACCTCCCTTTCCTTACTCAGATATGTGATCAGAAGTCTAGGCCTGGGGAGGGTGAGAGGAGTGACAACAGAGCTCGCCTCGGAATTCCTTCTTCTAGCCAAAGGTATAGGGCTTTGCATGCTCTTGGGTTGGCGAGCCCTTTGCTCCCCAGAGGACGTGCCCCACCCCAAAGGCTTGTCAGATGAGCTAGTTGCACAGGTTGCTGGAGTTCTCTCTGAGGGAGTAGCCCCAGCCTCCTAGAGGAGCAGACTTGACTCAGCTACTCCTTGTCAATTCCAAACTTCCATCCCTAGGGCATCAGACTCCCCAGTGGCCACAACTCAGGCACAGGGTGAGTATTCTGCTTTGGGGGCTGGGAGAAAAGGACACTCAGGGGACCCCTTTTTTCTCACGTTTGGGCCCCACCCTGTCAACTTCCCCTTGTACACAGGCTCCAGACCACTGTCCTCCCTGAATGCGTCAAGCAAGCAGGCACACAGAGCTCCTGCTTCCCTCTGTGCTTATCTGTAGCCCCTGAATCCCAGAATAGACATTTCCCTATCAAGGAGCACAAATAATGGAAGAAGGAAGAAGGCGCCCCTTATTGGAGTAGATTGCCTGGCCTGAAATAGCCCTATAACACACGTGCTTCTCAAGTACCTCTTGATGGAATCTATGAACATTTGTAGTATTTTACATTGAGCTTAATAATTTATTAATGTTTAATATTTCATAAGAGTAAAGCAGAAAAGCTGATGAAATTTTCATATCTGCTATTATAAGCTAAATGGAAGCTGGGTGGTGCCGAGGGCCTGAGGTCTGGTGCGTGCCCCCCATCTGCAGGCCCAGCCTGCCTATGTAACCCTCCCCTGCCTGTACCCCAGGGGGGTGCCCAGACCTCAGAGGTCCTGCACACTTGGGACAGCCAGATGCTTGGGGGTGTGGTTGGTTTGGATGAACAGCAACACCCGCTGGTGGCGTGATTTGACTGAGGCCAAGCCTCTCCTCTCGTCCCCAGATCTTCCTCACCGGGCTGCTGTGAAGCCTCTCTTGTCCACGATTAAGACAGATAATACTCCCTGTGAGAGCGTCAGTACCCACGGGAAGCGTGACCTGTAGCTAATGATAGCAAGTCTGATCCACTGTCGTAAACATTTTATATCAACAACTCATTAATTTCTCACAACAATCCTAAGAGACAGGAACGCTTATCATTTTATAGATGAGAAAATGGAGGCCCAGCAAGGGAAAGCAATTTGTTCAGGGTTGTACAGGAGCTCTGAGCTGGAATTTGTGTCTCGGCAGTCTTGCGCAAGAGTCTGTCGTCTTCTTTTCTGTGGGGGAAGTGGAGGGCGGAGAGGCAGAGGGAGAGAAAGAATCTCAAGCAGGCTCCATGCCCAGTGCGGAGTCCGACGATGTAGACTAAGCCACAATCAAGAGTCAGACGATTAACCAACTGAGCCACCTGATTTTAAAAATAATATTCTCTTTTCTCCAGCTTACTTTATTCTAAGGATATGGATATAACATAGAACTTAGAAAACGTGTGTGAGCCAACCATTTATATTATCTGTAAGGCTTCCGGTCAACAGTATGCTATCAGTAGCTTAGTTTTTGGGGGAGTCGAAAATTATATGGGATTTTTGAGACTGGCATCCCTACCTCGTGTGTTGTTTAAGTGTCAGCGGCCTTTTGGAGGAGAGAAAAAAGTGAGTCCTTCTGTCTGAGTGACATGCTACACGGTGTGCCCTCTGTAGTTGGCAGGCATTCTGGTTTCCACCTGTTGGCTGATTGACCCCGGGCAAGTTACCTGGTCATTCTGAGCCCCCAAAATCATACCTGCCTCACAGGTTTGCTCTGAACATGAAAGGAGTTTAATTTTTAATAAAGGGCATACAGGAGCTGACTTGACGAACTATGGCCCGTGGACCAAATCTGGTTTGCTAACTGGTCTTTTTTTTAAAACAGGTTTATTGAGATATAATTCATATAAATGCATTCAAGTGTATATTTCAATGGCTTTTATTATATTCACAGATACGTGCCACAGTCAATTTTAGAAAATTCTCCTTGTGTCAAAAAGAAACCAGTACCCTTTAGCTATTACTGTCCTCCCACATCTCTCCACTTCCCTCATCTCCCCCTAAGCAACCATTAATTTCTTTTCTGTCCCTATAGATGTCTCTGTCCTGGATATTCCATTCACATGCATACAATCATATAGAATATGATCTTTTGTGACGGGCTTCTTTCCCTTAGCAATTCTTACTGCTGGGTAATGTTCCAACCTAGGAATATGCCATGTCCCCCCCTTCCTCAGTTGACAGACATTTACGTCGCTTCTACCCTCTGGCTCTGTGACGCCTGCTGTTTTCGTCAGGAAAATGTCATTGCAACATAGCCACACCCAGGACGGGGATTAGGTAAGAGAATCAGGGTGTCCAGGGTGCAGGAGTTTCGCACTTTCTGGGTCTGCAAGTACTGGTCAGCCCTGGCCACACCTCGTCATTTACCGATGGCCCATCGCTGCCTTTGCCCTAGAATGGTAGAGCTGAATAATTGTGACAGAGACTGACCCACGGAGTCTAAAATGTATACTATCTGACCCTTCATGGAAAAAGCGCGCTCACACTTCTTCAGCAGCAGACTTTTGGCCTCTTAGTCTCAAGTTTGGAAGAGAAGATAAAAATAAGAATTTAATGAGTCATCTAAGACTTTTGGCTTAGCCTCGTATCAACCTTGTCCTTGGTTGTGTTTGGACGGGCCGTTGAACATGACGAAGTGGCTTTAGGCTCGTAAGTACTGCGTCTGGGATGGAAACTTGTCTTCTGGAAGTCATAGTGTTCCAACGCTCCATGGCAGAGCCTGCAAGCGTTGTTTGCAGAACGCTTGGCTCCCCCTTCAACCTAAACTGCCCTTTCCCAAATGTTCCATCTATTGTTCTAAAAACCTCTTTTAATTGAGGAGTAGTTAACATACAATGTTATATTAGTTTCAGGTGTGCAGCATAGCGATTCGACAACTCTATACGTTATGCGGTGCTCACCATAAGACATGTACTCGCCATCTGTCACCGCACAACATTATTACCAAAGTATTGACTATATTCCCCATGCTGTACTTTTTATCCCTGCAACTTATTTATTTTATAACTGCAAGTCGGTGCCTCTTAATCCCCTTTATCTGTTTCACTCCACCCCCATCTGTCCCCTGGCAACCACTAGTTTGTACTCTGTATTTAAGAGTCTGTTTTTTGTTTCTTTGTTCATTCATTTTTTTTCCAACTAATCAAAGCTTCATTGTTCAAGATTGGATTAAAGAATTCCTAACGCCTACAAAGCTGCTTGCCTTCCAGTCAAGCAAGGGGTGTGTTTTACTTGTCCTCTCAGTTACGAGGAGTGATGCTGTCGTTGTCACGAATGAGTCTTCCCTTAGTGATCATTCAGAAACCCCCCTCTGTTACCCGAAACCCCTTCAACTTTGCCTTCCCCCTTTCTTAGACCAGAAGATATTGCAGTAGAAAGAGCTTTGCTATTAGAATCCACATCCTCGGTTTGTGATTCTGACCCTGCTGCAAAGTAGCAAGATCGCTGTGTGGCCTTGGGCACGTCACTTCGCCTCTTCTATTAAATAGTGGAAATGATGCCTCCCTCACTAGGTCATTGTTAAGAATAGAGTGTCAGGTAAGGCAGGCATTATACATAAGTACAATGTGATTGTTGTTGCAGACTCAAGATTGTGGGCAGAATGGTGAAGAAAATGAAGGATAGCTTTCATTTACCTCCTCTCAATATCCCTTCTCTTCCCTTGGTTGGAATCACCATGGTGTGTGATCATCCCTAGGGACCTTCCTGTGATTTCTCCTTTCTTGCTTCTCTTTCACAATCATAATATATTCTACAAATGTTCTGAACCACCAAATGCATTCCAATGTACTAATGACCGAGAACCTTTTCCCAGGTGTATAGACTCAGAGGTGTTTGCCTTAAGTCAAGAGCCTTATGCTCAAAGAACACTTTCCCAATATCAAAACACATAAAGTGTGAGAAAAAGGGGGTAAAAGCCTGGGATCTGGGGTCCTCAGTCTCAGGAGGCAGATTTTGTGTATGTCGAATCACACCTCATGGGCACTCTCTATCTGCACAAACAAATGGCCAGACCTGCACAAATGCCCAGAGAAACAAAATGTGAATGAGAGGGAGAACTTCTTACCTTGCACTGTGACCTTTTAGCTTATTTTTTCTGGGTCTGTTTTGGTTTCCTTAATCTTCGAGTACTCAATTTACCCAGATACTCTTCCCAGACATTTGTTGTTTTGCTGCCTATACAAAGACCATCCTGATTTGGGAATATTCCTTACCCTGCTAAGGAAGTTGTGCTGGAACTGCCCCAATACCACCTCCTGCTGTTTACATCTCTGTGTAATCCCTGCCCCTTGTGTTGCGCTGCATCTAGTGAAGTCCTTCTAATGATTAGACCATAGCAGACACACTATCACTTCTGAGATTAGGTCTATAAAAACATGGTGGCTTCCATCGGAGGGCTCTCTCCCTCACTTTCTCAGATCCCTGGGAAAATCAAGTTGACATATTTGGAGTCACTCTATAGGCCTGTATCATAGACGGTTGAAGCCTGACAATAACATTGTAAGTGAGCTGGGAAGCAGATCACCCTCCCCCAATTCCCTACCCAGTTGAATCTTCAGATGAAACCACAGCTGTTGATTACTGTAGCCTTATGAGAGCTCTTACCCCATGGGCAAGGGCACAGCCTGAGGAGAACTAGAGTGGAACCCACAAGGGACCTAATTTCTTGGAATTAGGGGCAGCACTCCATATGCCTTTCAAAAGGGCCTAGACATTACTCTTCATTTCGGTAGTCTGAAATATTTGAAAAGTACCATAGTGGGAGATCTCTACTTGCTGGTGGGAGCCATTATAGCTGAAATGGGCTCCCTGATTTGAGTCAGGGTGAGAGAATTCTGGAATGGCACAGGTTGAAATGAGAATCAAGATGGTTACCAGATTATTGCTAGTGTATAGTTAGATTAGGCATCAGAAAGTTCTGACTTACATGTATCTTTGGGGGCTAGTTAATTTTAAGGACTGTGAAATAGAAATAAACAGGCATCCCACTGAAATTCTACTTCTATGAAATTCTAATTCTATAAAAGGAGCAAAAGAAAAGTCCCCTCAAAGATGTGGTGGTCAAGTCATGGCCCTTACTGCATCCTGAATCTGAGTGGGTGTCAGACCCAGAGCTCTTTGAATCAAAGGGAAGACAGGGTTCCTTGAGGAAAGCTCCTGCAGTACTGCCACAGGTGCACATTACAAATCATTCTTCAAATCTTTTTCAAAAAGATTGTATCTATTTACTGAAGTAGTGTGCAATGAGGACAGGGAAGGGTTCAGTCCTTTTGGTGATTATTCAGCTACTAGTTCTGAGTAAGGCTGGTGTCTGTGGGACCCCAATGTCATGGTGGTCTGCTGGTTTTATTGGGAGTTTAAGGAGGTCAGCGCTGTGGGTGAGTGTGAAATGCTGCAGGATGCCGGGATGGGAAATGTTCTGTGTGCGGAGTGTGGCTCAGGACTGATAGCACAACACAGCTGCAAACAGAGGAGGACAGGGAAAATGGACGGTTGTCCCTATCAGACGAAAGCAGGCCACTTTGTGTCTTACATTTTTGTTTTATTTTGCTTTCTTGCTTATTGAAATAGAGGAAAAGGCATTTCCAGGTCAATAGCTGCATTGCATGTGCCAGGGACCGTGCAAGAGGACCTGGAATGGGCAATGAAGGCTGAGACACATAAATGCCATACTGTAGAAGCTTGGACTATACTCTTTACTAATTCCTTTTCTTGTCTTTCAGTATATACATTCGTAATCACTTTCCCTTCTTTTGCCTCTCAATATTGACGCTAGTCTTGATGATTTTTATTTTATAATTTATTACTTAGGATACCTCAGTAATAGTACCTAGAATATCAAGACAGAATATCGATGATACCTAGAATATTAAGACAAGATGGCAACAGAGTTAGACATGGAATGGCTATGGTCTGGAGATCATAGATTCTGAGCTGGAAAGGGTAACTTAAATGATACAGATGCCTCGCCTTGGGGTGAACTGAAAGTATTTTCAGTATTTTTTTTAATTTAGTAATTTATTTTATTGTATTTTTTCAGTGTTCCAAGAAAAGTACTTTCAGTATTTTATTTTTTATTATTATTTATTTATTTATTTATTTGTTTGTTTGTTTTTTAAAGATTTTATTTATTTGACAGAAACACAGCGAGAGAGGGAACACAAGCAGGGGGAGTGAGAGAGGGAGAAGCAGGCCTCCCGTCGAGCAGGGAGCCTGATGTGGGGTTCGATCCCACATCATGATCTGAGGTGAAATCAAGAGTCAGATACTTAACCCACTGAGCCACCCAGGTGCCCCTGGACATATTTTTGACGTATTTATCTCCGAACAACCCACCTGAGAAAGTGAAGGGGGCAATTACCACCTAGCCTAGTTTCTTGGCCGCTAGGGTACAGACACATGACACAGCCCGAGTCAGCTGGATGGACCTGTCATAAGATTTTGAAAGTTGTGAGACACTTACACACAGTATGCGCAGAGATATTTCTCGGTAACTAATACAGACAAGAGTCCAGGCACAGTGGCATCAGTGATGGTGTGTTAAGAAGACTTTTCTCAGGGTGTGATCTTTTCAATGCCTTATTTCTCTTCTTTCTTTTCTGACCCTGATTCTCCAAGCTGCTATTGATTCTGTGATTCTAGCCACTGCACTGCAAATAAATTCCTTTTCTGCTTAATTTAGCTGGAGTTGTTTTCTGTTGTTTGCCTCTCAGAGTGGTGATGGTTAGAGTGTCAATACTATCTATCCCACTCTGTGTGTGTGTGTGTGTGTGTGTGTTTTAGGACTTCATCGAGGGTATTAGAGATTAACAGTGGGGCCTTGAAAAGCCTTAATTAGAGAAACAAGCAAGTTAATTCACCTGATGATGTCATCCTAAGGAGGCTCACAGCAGAATTCTTCAGGGGGATGAATGGGCGGCCTCAGATCTGGACCATCCCTTAACTACGATGGAGGAGAGTTTTGTTTGAGACGGTTTCCACTTTCCCTACCCTACCCAATGCCCTCCCCAAACCCATTTATAGAGAAAGGCGGCTGGGGGAATCTTGCTTGCGTAAAAGCCACTTAGGAGATATTTTAACTGATTGACTGAGAAGATGAATGGTATCGCATTTATTATTCAACATTTACTGATATATGTCAGGCTCCTAGAATAGTCCTTGGCATGAAGGAAATACACCATCGGACAGCCACCAGGGGCAGGAGACTAACAGGTAAAATATTTACCATCAGTAACCTTACTCACTTTACCTCACATTCACAGCTGGTCTAAATCTCAGTTTGGAGTTTAGCACATGTAGGGATTTAGGAGAACTTTCTTCAGGAGTTTGATTTCCAAGGATGCCGAGAAGCTCAGGGATAAATTGCATCTTATTTGGAATGGTGTTCAGGCCTGCTGAAAGGCAAATAAAAAGCAAAATAAAAATTTAAAACAACACATCATTCAGTTTCTTCTGACAAAACAACTCCTGTTTGGAGCATTAGATTCTTGTTCCTTCTGCTTGTCAAGTGACCCCATGTGACTTAATTGGAGGGGCTGCTGTCTGGGAATTTTTTTCCCAAAGATTTTATCTATTGATTTGAGACAGAGCCAGAGAGAGCAGAAGTGTGGGGGGAGGGGCGGCAGGTAGAGGGAGAGGGTAAGTAGACTCCCCACTGAGCAGGGAGCCCAAGTGAGGGGCTCATTCTCAGGACCTTGGGATCATGACCTGAGCTGAAGGCAGATGCTTCACTGGCTGAGCCGCCCAGGTACCACTGTCCGGGAATTCTGGCCCACAGCACGAGGGCACGATGCTCCCTCCCCTCAAGGGCCCATCGCCCTCATCCCCCATAGTACCCATCTGTTCTCTGCTTACGCCCCTCCCTTGAAGGCTGTACAAACTCCCCACAAATCACCATCATGGCCCATCCTGAGTCTGGTTGTTCTCTTTGCGGGTGACTCAGGCACTCACGCTGCTTCCATCTGATAACTTTGCCACCCGGGCTACCGTAAGGCAAGGCTGGTACCACCTATAGCTGGCAGATGGAGGGAACAGTGAGGAGAATCACGTACCTAATTCTTAACCATGTCAGTCCGGAAGTGACCTATATCACTTCCACCTACGTTCCTTTGGCAAGACATGGAGATCCATCCAAATGCAAAGGGAGCTGGGAAATGTAGTTGAGGGCTGGCTCCCCAGCAAACATTGACTCTGGGGAGGGCGAGCATAGGGCTTCGGTGTTCTGGGGCCATCGCTGATGTTCCGCCCAATAGCAAATCCTCCTCCAGCAACCATCTTCTGGCTCTCCCCAAAGGGAGAAGAAACTACATAAACCAATTCAGCCTCTACCATTAATATCTGATAATATTTTTATTTCATTTTCACTCCAGAATATTTATAAATTCTAAAAGAATACGAAGGTAGCCTGCCTGCAGATAACTCAAAGCAACACCCACTCACCTGCATTCTAGGGAGGTTCGGATTTCAAAGGTTTACTGTATCAGTGAGAGCAGAGAGTAAATTCTTCTCATAATTTTCATCCAAATTCTAGCCCAGCTGTGCCCGTACTAGCTCTGGAAGTCTGGGAGTCGAGCTGGCACTCACCCGGACCGCAGCTTGCTGGGTGGTGCTGCCCAGCTCCACTTTAGTGGCAGAGAGATTGATTGGCGCCTCATCCATTTTCCGATGCTCATGGATTTCCTGATTCACTCACTTGGGCCAGACATGCATCTCCTGCTAGGCAGTAAAAATGTCAATAACCGCTCTCTTTTTACTCTTCTTCTTTCCAAGCTGGAGACGGCTTCCATTAAATCCTTAACCCATGCTTTTTTGATTAAATCAAATTTATGGCCACTGGAGAGGGACAGGATTTCAGCCACGTTCACCTTGCCCTCAGCAAAGTGCCCTGGACTTGGTTTTTAAACAACTCTCAGTAGTTTCTGCCTTCCATAGCAGTTTCCAGTCAAAGTCAAGGGCAGACCCTTGGCTAAACGTTGGGCCAGGCAAAGCTGCTTCGCCTTATGTGTGGGAGGGACCTGGGGCCCTAAGGAATAGGGGAGAAGTGATGGCGTGGCAGTGAGGACGGCTGATCTTGTAGGGAGGGAAAGTGACATCAGCCCTAAAAGGTGACATTAGACATAAGACAAGGTGTCGACTGGGAGATGCTGGAATCACCGACTCTTTGGTCAGTTAATTTAAAACCAACCATGTTTCAATTTCTGTCATCCCCTAAGAAACAAAGCTGATAGATTAGTTTATACTTGAGTATTAGAGACTAACGATGTTAACACTTGTCAGTTGTTTTCTCCATGTCAGTCACTATTGTAACCAGCTTAAGCATCACTTAACGCTTCCAGCAAGCCTGTGAGGAAACTACAATGATGGCCTTCACTCTACAAATGAGAAAATGGACTCAAGAAGAAGATAAGTGACCTTCCCAAGGTCACACAGCTGTGAGTGGCAGAGCCAGGATCCAAATCCCTAAGCCTGGCTCCAGAGCCCATTCTTTAAGTTCTGCCCTGTACTGTGTAATACCAAGAGCTCCTTACATCCCTGCTCCCACAAATGGTGGCATTTTTAGAAAGGACTAAGAATTAGGTCAAAGGAATAAAGCAATATGGTGGCCATGTGAATGCATATGAGGAAAGTGTGTTTAGCTGGAAGGACTTTACAAAGCTGTCTTTGAAATCACCCCAAACTTCTGGTGGAGTTTGTTGTCTGTTGATAAGTCTGTTCACAATCATGTCCAAGATGAAGTGCATTACCCTCATTCTTTTTTTTTTTTTTAAGATTTTATTTATTTATTTGACAGAGAGAAAAAGATCACAAGTAGGCAGAGAAGCAGGCAGAGAAAGGAGGAAGCAGGCTCTCTGCTCTCTCTGTGGGCCTCGATCCCAGGACCCTGAGATCATGTCCTGAGCCGAAGGCAGAAGCTTTAACCCACTGAGCCACCCAGGCACCCTCATTCTTTTTTTTTTTTTTTAATATTCATTTATTTTGAAAGAGGGGAAGAGAGGGAGAGAGAGAGAGAGAGAGGGAGGGAGAGGGAGAGAGAGAGAGAATCTTCAGCAGGCTCCACTGACAGCATGCACCCCAGTACTGGGCTCCATCTCATGACCCCGAGTTCATGACCTGGGCTGAAATCAAGAGTTGGATGCTTAACTGACTGGGCCACCCAGGCGCCCCATATTGCTGTCATTCTTGATCCTCATATGAGGTCTCAGCAGAGCAGAGATCAACCACGAGCTTTTCATGAGCAGAATGAAAGGAATTAGGGGAGATGAAGAGGAGCTTTGTCATTAATCTTCCCCTATCCCGGATCTGCGTTTTCCTCACAGTGGTGTTGGTACACATTCTCTTAAAAAATCAGTATTGAGCCAGATTCTTCAGTCTGAGCTCACCTAGGACATTTTATTGAGTGGAAGGCACCACTAGAGTAGCAGTGGGAAGTGAGTTTTGCAGACATCCCTTTCTGGAAAAGCTTCTACAGCCACTGCTGAGGCAGAGAGCCTCGGGAGTGGGGACCACTAGGGAGCTGAGGGGCAGTGCTCCCTGTTCTTCTCAAGCATCCCTGCTTGATCTGGAGGATTTTCTACAGCAACAGTTAGGAAGCAGGTAACTAAGAAGTTCCCTCCTGAGTGTCTCTGGGGACATTAAATCATTTGCCTGGTTAGCCTTGTAGGGGACAAAGGCATGTGACATAAAGTGCTGAAGGAGATACCATCTGCAGCTCCCAGGAGTCCCCAGACTTAGGTGGGGCTGAGGGTCTGAGTGCATTGTGTATGTGGCCTCCCACTGCTGGTGGGACCAGGGCTGGAGCTGGTGGTGGGAGAGTGAGGAGGAGGAACTTCAGGGGTTAACTATTCCCCGTGTGTGTTTCTACTGCCATCTTCCACTGCAAAGCGGCCCTGGACCGGGATGGGAGGCCAGCCACAGGACAGGTGGTCAGGGGTTTGGACTGGAGATTTGCATATGGTTCTGCACAAGGACAGCAGCCGAGCGGCACAGCAGCGCTCTGCCTGCCTCGTCCGACACCCCGGCACAGGGCAGAGCCTGCAGAGAGGAAGAGGTCCCATCTTCTGGTTATCTACAGGTATCCTCTACTCACCCATGGCTGGATTGACTCAGAGAAGCAGCCTTATTCTAATTCACCTGAAGGCTCTTCCTGGACTAGCTATGCTCCTGGGTCTGGGTATCCCAGACATCATATGTTTGGGAGGGGATTCCAAGAAGTGGTGGGGGGAGCAAGCAAGGGGGGTTTCCATGGCGACCATTGGCTCCTAGTTGGAGTGCCATTCCTGAAGAGTAAAGTAGGTGTGTATGGAAGTGAAGAATGTAAGCATTTCCCTGAGTTCTGAGAGCTGCTGCACTAGCACATTAATCCATCCTGAGGATGGGGTTGTTGGACCCTCTGATCTATAGATGCTTAGTCAGAAGCACAGACGATGGCCCCGGCTTGCAGCTGGTATTTGAAATGGGGGGAGCTGTGTTGTGGAACTCAGTTCTTCACCTGTGGGGTCTGAAACTATCTCCCAGTAGATAAAGTTACAATTGAATTAAATTGTGGTTCAAAGGGGCATACACACCCCAGTGTTTATAGCAACAATATCCTCAATAGCCGAACGATGGAAAGTGCCCAGATGTCCATTGACAGATGAATCGATCTACCATGGAATGTTATTGAGCCATCAAAAAGAGAAATCTTACAATCTTCAACCATGTGGATAGAACTAGAAGGTGTAATGCTAAGTGAAATAAGTCAATCAGAGAAAGACAATTACCATACAATTTCACTCATGTGGAATTTAAGAAACAAAACAGAAGATCATAGGGGAAGGGAGGGAGAAATGAAATAAGATGAAATCAGAGTGGGAGACAAACCATAAGAGACTCAAATATAGGAAACAAATTGAAGGTTTCTGGAGGGGAAGTGGAAGGGGGATGGGATAACTGGGTGATGGGCTTTTTTTTTTTTTTTAAAGATTTTATTTATTTATTTGACACAGAGAGAGAGATCACAAGTAGGCAGAGAGGCAGGCAGAGAGAGAGGAGGAAGCAGGCTCCCTGCTGAGCAGAGCCCCGATCCCAGGACCCTGAGATCATGACCTGAGCTGGAGGCAGAGGCTTAATGCACTGAGCCACCCAGGCGCCCTGGGTGATGGGATTTAAGGGGGGCACATGATGTAATAAGCACTGGGTGTTATTACAATCGATGAATCACTGGACTCTACCTCTGAAACTAATAATACACTATATGTTAATTAATTGCATTTAAATAAAAAAATGTGGCACACTCAGCTGGTGTTACAGAGAATTGCTTGTGGGGAAAACCCTCCACACATTTTGTGGCCAGAAGTGTCAGTCTTCTGGGGAAGTAAAGGAGATACCCCAAAGAGAAACACAGGAGGTAGACTGAACTGAGTTTTTCTAATACAGTGTACGGATCCCTCAGTGAAGCCTTCTGACGCACATGGGCAGGGGGCAGTGGGCGGGGACGTGTTGCGAAGGCCAGGTCTTGCCTGCCGACCCATGAGTCATCAGCTGGGCTCGGAGAAGGCTGGCTGGACAGAATGCTCCAGCTAGTTCACTCTGTGAAGAAAGGAATGGGATTTTCGGAAAGGAAATGGACTCTAATTTCAGTCAATTCACATTCCAATTTCACTTTGTTAAATAACATTATTTATTCAGTATACTTTGGAATTCACATGCGTCATATTTAATGGATCCAATTATACTTTTTATGGCATGCCTGTGAAACCTGCCATTCTCACCATTCAGATGTGGGTTTGACATGATTTTAGATGTTCTATTACTTCATAGGGTAATGCACCTTAATAGGCAGCAAACTCCGATAACAGGAAGGATTAGTCAAGCAATAAGCTTTCATTCATCAGCTTCACTCTAGAATTGCTGCCCACAGGAGGGACTTACGGCAGCAGACCTTTTATTTATTCTAACATATAAAAAAATGAAAGTAGCTTGTTTTTCTTGATGGTAAAACTCATTAAAAATTGTACACAGTGAAGAAGGCAGTAAAAACAGTGCAACCACTTACAATTCTGCCACCTAGGGAGCACCTCTAGAAGGTTCAGTATGTTACTGTTTAGTTTTCTTCCTAAGCCTGGGCACACGTATATAGAATGTCTTCTCTACAGTTTTCATGATGGAATTGCACTATACATGCTCTAACCTGTTTCCTTTCCCCCACTTAGAAAAATATTTTTATTATGAAACATTGCAAAGATATACTAAAATGGACTGGATAACATGCTGAGTCTCCATTCATGGCTCATCTTCTTTTATCTGTACCTCAATTTACTCCCATCCTAGATTATTCTGAAGCCAATCCTAGCCATCATAACATTTCAACAGTAAATATTCAAGTATATATCTTTATAAGACATTGACCCTTAAGAAGTGACCAAACCCTTATCATACCTCAATAATTAATAATATCATTTTTTAAAAAAGATTTTATTTATTTGACAGAGAGAAACACAGCCAGAGAGGGAACACAAGCAGGGGGAGTGAGAGAGGGAGAAGCAGGCCTCCCGCGAAGCGGGGAGCCCGATGTGGGGCTTGATCTCAGGTCTCCGGGATCATGACCTGAGCTGAAGGCAGTCGCTCAACCGAGCCACCCAGGTGCCCCACAATAATTAATAATATCTTAAAATCTTCAACTATCCAGTCTCTGTTAAAATTTCTCTGGTTGTCTTATAATGATTTTTTATAATAATTTATTTTATTTTTTCAGTGTTCCAAGATGCATTGTTTATGCACCACAACCAGTGCTCCATGCAATTCGTGCCCTCCGTAATACCCACCACCAGGCTCACCCATCCCCTCACTCTCTTCCCTTCCAAAACCCTCGGTTTGTTTCTCAGAGTCCAAAGTCTCTCATGCTTCATCTCCCTCTTGGATTTACCCCAACTCACATTTCCTTTCCCTCTCCCACTGTCCTCCATGTTATTCCTTATGCTCCACAAGTAAGCGAAACCATATGATAATTGACTTTCTCTGTTTGACTTACTCACTCAGCATAATCTCCTCCAGTCCTGTCCATGTTGATACAAAAGTTGGGTATTCATCCTTTCTGATGGAGGCGTAATATTCCATTGCATATATGGCCCATATCTTCTTTATCCATTTGTCTGTTGAGTGTCTCATTATGATTTGCTTGAATCAAGATTAAGGTGGAGTTGCGATTGCTTCCTTTGGTTGATATGCTTCTTAATTAAATCTTTAAAATCCATAGATTTCTCCTGCATCCCCCCCGCCCCCCCGCCCAGTTCATTTGCTGGAGAAATCTGGTCATCTAGTCTATGGAGTTTCTCAATGGGTTTTGCGGATTGCTTTTCTATGGTGTCATTTATAATGTTCCTCTGAGTTGCTATTTAGGTCTCAAAGCTTGATCAGATTCAAGCCTATCCTTATTAGTCAACTCTGCATCATAAATGGTACTGTGCCCATCAGGAGGCATATAATTTTTGGTATCCCTCTTTTTAATGTTTTCTAGATCTATCATGATGGGCTGAATTGTGTCTCCCCCACCACCTGCCACTGATATATACAGTGAGGTTCTAATCTGTCAGTACCTTCAGAAGGTGACTGAATGTGGAGATAAGATATTTTAAGAGGTGGTTAAGTTGACATGAGTTGTTTCTCATTTCATTAGGGAGCCTTATAATTAGAAGAGATACAGACACAGACACACACGTAGGGATGGCCATGTGAAGACATGTGGAGACACCAGGAGACACCATGGTCATGTGAAGACACCAGGAAAAGATGGTTGACATCTAGATCTTACTTCCAGCCTCCAGGACCATGAGAAAATAAATTCCTCTTTTTTAAGCCAGCCATCCGTGGTCCTTTTTCAGAGCAGTACCAGCAAACTAATATATCCATAAATTCATTAAGTGATATAAAATGGTGTTACTTTAATCCTAATGTACCTTTTTTTTGTTTATCAGCTAAAATACTTCCATAGAGATAAATCCCCCTCACTAACCATTTGGTTACCCATAGGCATCATTAGCACAAGAAGGACAAGAGAAATGCTGGATTCTTTTCTTTGGGAGTAGACGTTTTCAAAATAATGGGTTGTTTCCTCCTCATTCCTCCAAAGTGAGCCATGAGTTTTTTTTCCCTCTTTTTTGTTTTTATATCATTATGAACTCATAGATTTAAAAATATTCATGTGTTTCAGTATACTTTTCTTTTGAGCACAACACATCATAAACATCTTTCTCTAGTCAATATAATTCTAAATTATTTGTTTTAATGGTTTCACAATTTTCTCTTCCATGAATGCATTATTTAATAATTTCTTATTGTTGGACATTTATATTATACCCCTTTTGATTTAGCATTTCCACTTTAGTTCAGTCTTGCTCTCACAAATATTTTTTTCCTGAAGCAAGGTAGTACTTTTCCTAATTTATTTGAAAGGGTGAAATTAGTAGATTAATTTTTAATGATGACCATGATATGAAAGGGAGTCTGGTTAGTTGAGTAGTCTTTTTATTGAAGCCTGAAAGATATTTTCTAGTCTGCCAATTTAAAATATTTATACCATTGGTGAGGAGAAATATCTTTTTTTCCCCCCTCAAGGGTTGAAGAGTTTCATCAAGGACAAAAGACAAAATAAGGCTGTCAATTAAGCTAAGATAGTATTTAAGAGTAAAAAAAGATGACATTGGCAAGTTACCTTTGGTATTTGCATGTTTGTTTGAATGTTTTCATTTCCTTAAAGTAAATATTCTAGTTTTGAAAGACACAACTGTTACCTAGCAGTGGAAACGTCAAGTGCATAACTCTCTTTTGCATATCAGCGTGCAACTAAGGGCCTGCTCTGAGTCAGGTGACCATCCGTCCCAGTGTGCTGGGCATAGTTTATGTCTCTTCTGAAGTAATTCTTCATAATGTACCCATCACTCTCAGAAGAGTCCAGTTTTGGACAATAGATGATATAATTGCCCTACATATTAATAGTTTTAGGGGCGCCTGGGTGGCTCAGGCATTAAAGCGTCTGCCTTCGGCTCAGGTCATGATCCCAGGGTCCTGGGATCGAGTACCGCATCGGGCTCCCTGATCAGCGGGAAACCTGCTTCTCCTTCTCCCACTTCCTCTGCTTGTGTTCTTTCTCTTGCTGTGTCTAGCTCTGTCAAATAGATAAATAAAATCCTAAAAAAATAGTTTTGTTCCCTCTACTTATTCAAATTTCCTCATGTTCCTTATTTCAAGTTCTTCAAAGACAAGAGAGAGACATTGAAGAATAAGTTTCTTCTGTGTGAATCCAGACCTTCCCTCTCCCCACAATCATGTGCCATAGGTCTTTTCTTCCTTTTCCTGCTCCTTTTTCATTTAAGCAAATTGCTACTGTCCCTTCCCCTATTTTTATGATTGAGCCCTTCAGGGAGTCTGTCATAACAGGGAGAAAATTACCACGTAACAGAGCTGTGAGTAGGATTTAGACCAGATGAGGGAACTGAGAATGGAAGAGGCATTGTCTGGGCCCAGGCGATACAGCTACTTAGTATCTGGGACCAGGCGATACAGCTACTTAGTGTCAGGGCAGGACAAAGATGAGGGTCTCCAAATTTCTCTGTTAGCTGATTTTGGTCTTTGGCCTGATCTTTGGCAAATTTGATGTTTTGTGAAAGGTAGGACACCACTTCCCTTCCCCCACTTTTGCCATCAGGTGATGAATTAGAATGAAAACAAGTCACATCTAGTCCTACCACACGTATTACATTTATTACCAAGCCATGTTTATTAGAAACAGGTGAAAAAGAGCTCTACTGCCTCTTTTTCTAAGCTCAGGTATAATTTTTTTTTTTAAGTAGTCTTTATGTCCAATGTGGGGCTTGAACTCATGACCTTGAGATCAGGAGTTGCATGCTCCACCAACTGAGGCAGCCAGGCCCCCCTCTCTGACAAGCATCTTGCAGGAGATGTCCACCTGGAGGCAAAAGCAACAGTACTCTGACAGTAGATGTAGACGACTTTCTTGTTGAGTTCGGTGACAGAATCCTAGGTTAGACTGAGAATGGAGAGAGAACACACTCTTGACCTGGAAGCCTGTTGGGTTTGACAGATTATTTCTTACACCTCATTTTTGCAAGGGCAGACTACCTTTTAGTCTTCCTAGCCAACCATGTTTTTTGAACACCATTCATTTAACCAGTGAAAATGTATTTTTTTTAAAGATTTTATTTATTTATTTAACAGAGAGAGAGAGAGAGAGAGAGAGAGAGAGAGAGAGAGAGAGATATCACAAGGAGGCAGAGAGGCAGGCAGAGAGAGAGGAGGAAGCAGGCTCCCTCCTGAGCAGAGAGCCCTATGTGGGCCTCCATCCCAGGATCCTGAGATCATGACCTGAGCTGAAGGCAGAGGCTTTAACCGACTGAGCCACCCAGGCGCCCAAAAATGTATTTCTAACATTGTGGAAAGGATGATTAACACTAGGCCTGAAACCTGGTCCTTTCTTTTGGGCGGGGAGGCTGGGATGCCTCTGGGAGGGAAAGCGGAAGGTAAAGGTTCTTGTAAACATGCTATTTACAGACCTCTTGGCATTTCACTAATAATAGCGCTAGCGGTAACTGAGAGGAGCGTCTTTACCTGTGGATGGTTTTTAGCAGAAGTGCCTGGTCTGTGTCAGCTTGCTTATGGTAAGGAGACTTGGAATCTATGGCGTGGTACTGCAAGACTCCCCAGAAAGTGTCATGTAAGCTATATGACTGAATATAAAAATAGAGATGTTTCATAACTCAAACATTTCCGATGAAGGTAAGTGATGCAGTCACCTGTAGTATTTAGAGACCTCACAGTGCATGCTCATCAATAAGGAAGGGCCTGGGGGTCACAGACCTCTCTTTTCTTTACTTGGGCCTTGCAATTACTTGTATCCTTGATATTCATGTCTTGATACTGGGTAAGATTTCTGAGTTTGGACAGTCTGACAGCTTTGTGCTATCTCTCATCCCTGATGTTAAATACTGCATGCTCTGGTATGGACACAGGAAAAACATCTTAAAGGCAAGACCTTATTTTTTTTACAGACACAATAACATTACTAAAGCATAATATGTCTCTTATGATCACTAGTAATGGTTACTTTTTTTGAAAGGTTTTATTTATTGATTGATTTGACAGAGAGAAACACAGCGAGAGGGGGAACACAAGCAGCAGGAGTGAAAGAGGGAGAAGCAGGCTTCCCACTGAGCAGGGAGCCCAGTGCAGGGCTCCATCCCAGGACCCTGGGATCATGATCTGAGCTGAAGGGTGATGCTTAATGACTGAGCCCCCCAGGCACCCCTCTAGTGACGGTTATTGAAATAACAATGGCATTAGCATTAGCTGAATTAGTTTTGGGACTGTTGCGTGCTAAACACTTTATGTATATTAGCTGTAGTTCAATAAACTTCTAAGGTCTCTGTTCTCATTTTACAGATGAGGCAAATCAATGTCAGAGAGGTTATGTAATTCGCCCAAGGTGACATCAATAGGTGACCTCAAGTCTGTTGTGCCCAAAGCCTTTGGATCTGCTTCACCACTGAGCCACCCCTCATGTTGACACACAGGATAAGAATGGAGGAGGATGGAGGTTTCCAGTGGTGTTAATACTGGCACGGCTGTGAGTGAGTCATCTGTGCACATCACGCTCAGTTTACCGTTTGTCCAGGAGAGACAATATGACTAATGAGGCTTTCAAAAAGTGGTGTTCATATGCTAAGCAATACCATCTTGCCAAGCCCAGTGGACCTACTTTCCTACATGCAAATCTCCTGCAGAACACTGAGAACTGAGATCAGAGCTGTTACTAGATTTACTACTAGAGTGGTTGGAATGACAGGTGAGACAATCCACCAGAAGTTTTTTCTGCACTTTTTAAAAAAAAAAATATTTATTTATTTATTTATTTATTTATTTATTTATTTATTTATTTATTTGACAGAAAGAAACACAGCCAGAGAGGGAACACAAGCAGGGGGAGTGAGAGAGGGAGAAGCAGGCTTCCCGCCGAGCAGGGAGCCTGATCTGGGGCTCGATCCTGGGACTCCGGGATCTGAGCCGAAGGCAGTCGCTTAACCAACTGAGCCACCCAGGTGCCCCTTTTCTACCCTTTTGACCTTGACGACTTCCTTTCCTGTCCTTGACTAATTCTGGGTATGGTGGGGGAAAAAAGGAGGTGATAAAGGAATAGAGGTGAAGCACTCTGCACGGTGCCTTCCCGGGAATGGTGTCCAACATTATGATTCTGGGGGATTTGCTTTGCAGAAAAGCCCATGAACAACTTGCATCTGCATCATCTGCTGCCGGCTGGTTTCCACCCCCTTCCTCTGGAACATACATTCTATGGGGACAGATGTTTATAGTCAGTGCTTAGTATCTCCAGTGCTCAGGATGCAGTCTGTCATGTGGGGCTGGCTCACAATACTTCCTTGTTGAGTGACCCATCTTCTCATATAGACACTTCGTTATGGGCTGAATATTTCCTCTCAAGTTGATATGTTGGAGCATTTGCCTTTTACTCAATGTGATGGCATGTGGGGTCTTTGAGAATTAATTATGTTTAGATGAGTTCATGAGGATGGGACACTCATGATGGGATTGGTGCTCTTGTAAGAGCAACAGGTGAGCTCTGTCTCTTGTTCTGTGTGCTTATGCACCAGGGAAAAGCCATATGGGGATAGAATGCAAAGGTGACCATCTGCGACCTGGAAAGCAGGCTCTCACCAGACATGGGATCTGCCAGCACATTGGTCTTGGACTTCCAGCCTCCCGAACTGAAAGAAATGTTTGTTGCTTAAGTCACTCAGTCTATGGGATTTCCTTTTTTTAAATAGGAGTCCAGGGCGCCTGGGTGGCTCAGTGTGTTAAAGCCTCTGCCTTCGGCTCAGGTCATGATCTCTGGGTCCTGGGATCGAGGCCTGCATCTGGCTCTCTGCTTAGCAGGGAGCCTGCTTCCTCCTCTCTCTCTGTCTGCCTCTCTGCCCACTTGTGATATCTCCCTCTCTCTGAAATAAATAAATAAATAAATAAAATCTTTAAAAAAATAGCAGTCCATTCTAAGTTATATCTAACATATCAGCATGTTTCCATTCATCCCAGTAAAAGCCCGAGGGGACTGGAATTTTGCTCTAGCTGTTTTGTGTATACATTAAACTTGTCATCCAAGTAGACCGTAGACATCTCTTTTTAAAAAAAATTGGTTTCAGAGGTAGAATTTAGTGATTCACCAGCTGTACATAACACCCAGTGCTCATCATATCAAGTGCCCTCCTTAAGGTCCATCACCCAGGTCCTCACCTCCCACCCTCCTTCCCTCCGGCGACCCTCGGTCTGCTTCCTAGAGTTCAGTGTCTCTTACAGTTTGCCTTCCTCTCAATTTTCACCTTATTTTGCTTTTCCTTCCCTTCCCCTATGCTCATCTGTTTTTTTCTTAAATTCCACATATGAGGGAAAAATATAATTGTCTTTGTCTGATTGACTTATTTCACTTAGCCTCATATCCTCTAGTCCCACCCACCTCACTGTGAATGGCAAGATTTCATTCTTTTTGATGGCTGAGTATTTTATATATACACCACCTCTTCTTCATCTGTCCATGGACATCTGGGATCTTTCGAGAGTTTCCAGAGTTTGGCTATTGTGGACATTGCTGCTACAAACATTGGGGTCCACATGCCCCATTTAAATCACTATATCTGTCAAGTGTGGGCTTTAGACTCCTCTAGTATTCCCCCAGCTTTATCCCCATTTTGGGTACACCCCCTGAGCACTCAGAGATGTGTTGGCCATCACCAAAATCCAGCCATGCTGGCGGAGCTGAGCTGCAGGTGTGGCTCCCGTGGTCTCCACTTTCTCCAGAGCCCCCTCGGAATGAGGCCTGGTCATGGTGGTGTTGGGGTGACCTTGTCCCACGTCAATAGCACTTTTGCTTCCCTTTCTCTGCCCCCTCCAATTCTTTAATTTATAGCCTGTGCAAAGGGGAGAGCGAATGGGGAAGTAAAACCACTGATAAATGTGCCTTACTTCCTCGAGGTGTCGGGGAGTATAAGAGGAAAGGCTCCATCTCCAGCCCAGAGGCAGCCCATAATTTCATGTGACGACCTTTCTGGCTCAGAGATGACAAGTGAGTTGAGTGAATGTTTTGCACTTGCTTTTAAAGGCTGTGAAGGACCGAGGGTAAGGAGATGGGATGAGAGATTATTTGCACCTCTAGACTTCACTCTCATTGCCAATGGTCTCAGGGAACCTTCTGTTTCTTAGTAAGTGTCCTGCTGGGACCTTGAGTGTCTGAATGACTTGCTTTTGGGTCCCCAAACTGTGTTGTCACCAGCTCTCATTTAGACCAGTGATTAAAAGTGGCCGTATAACTTATTCTCCATATGTGGACACTTCTGAGAATGAGATAGAGTATTGTATTGAAAAACCCAGGACTGTCCAGGTGAACAGGACAACCCAGGTGAAACCCAGCACTTTCTTGGGCAAACTGGAATGAATGGATACCCTAGACAGTGTCAATACCAGCTATGAAAGCATCAGGCCATCTCCTAACTTCCAGAACTTTCCATCAGCCAATACAGGAAAGAATATCTCTCCTATAGGCTCACCTGGGGACGTTGTCTTTTTGACAGATACTAAATGATGATATACTTAAGGAATAGAGTGGTACACAACACTGTCATGGTCCTTGTTCTTGTGCTTAGTCTAGTGTGTGTGTGTGTGTGTGTGTGCGCGCGCGCGCGTGTGTGGTGTCTGATGGACAAATGATGACTATGCAGTGTGTTTAAGTGCTTAGACAAATACAGATGCCCCTGGAAGCCAAGGAGGGGAAGTTCTTTGGGGGGAAAGAGTGGGGTGGGACAATGCAAGAAGGCCTCCCTGCTCTAAGACTATCAAGGGACTTCTATGTTAGCTTTTGTGTCCAGGGGGATGTAGAAGCAACATAAAACATGGTTCCCTTCCCAAGGGACTTACAGTTACTTGGGGAGTAAGACGCATATGGAAATGATACTGCTTGGTTTACACCATTTTGAATGATGAGGGCCATAATGATATGTCCTTAAGTGCCTTAGGACTTAGGGAGCGAGGGGTGGGAGAATAAGAGTTCAGGAAGGCCTCAAGAGGAACCGAGCCAAGCTTTGGGGACATGCTCAGGCTCCAGCTCTGGTTGTTATGTTGGACTCAGTGCAGCACAGTGAGGCAGCTGTCCTCTGGAGGGTCTGTGTGCGGGACCTAGTTTGCCCCTTTGCACACATGATTGCTAATCCTCCGAGCATCCCTGCAAAGCAGATGTCATTATCTGCATTTGAGATTGGAAGCTAAGAGGGACTTAGTGCCCTGACAAGGAGCATACTGAAGGTAATAAGTAGGCCTTACATTTGGACCCAAGCCTATGCCAAACCTCAGCGCATACATATTCCATTATTTCAGTGGCCTTAAACATTTTTTTTATTAGTGTATAATGTATCATTTGCTTCAGGGGTACAGGTCTGTGAATCATCAGTCTTACACAATTCACAGCACTCACCAGAGCACATACCCTCCCCGATGTCCATCACCCAGCCACCCTCTTCCTCCCAGCCCACTCCCCTCTAGCAACCCTCAGTCTGTTTCCTGAGATGAAGAATCTCTTACAATTTGTCTCCCTCTCTGGTTTTGTCTTGTTTCATTTTCTACCTCCCTTGCCCTACGACCTTCTGTCTTGTTTCTCAGATTCCTCATCTCAGTGAGATCATATGACACGTGTCTCTGATGGACTTCTAGTGGTCTTCTGGACAGGACAAGCAAACATCAGCTTCATTTCCAGTTGGGAATACGAACTCTTAGTCCCACCCCAGACCACAGACCTACTGAATCAGAAACTCTGAGTGTGGGCCCAGTGATCCATGTTTTAATAAGCCTTCCAGGTGATTTGGAGGCACCTCACATCTGAGAATCACCACATCAGACCAACGGTCTCAGTTTCTTATCTGTAGAATGGGAGTATTACTCCCTCCTTACGATGTGTGGTAAGGATCACGGAGGAGAACACATAGAAAACATCTAGCTCAGTGCCTGGCTCCTAGAGGGAGGGAAGGGAAAGTGGTATTTTTTCTTCCTGCTGTGCTTCCTGAGGGCATGAAAGTGTCCTGATTTTCAGCTAGCTCAGTAGCTGGAATATAGTGGATGAAAGTTTGAAAGAATGAGGGGGACCATTTGTATGGGATGAGGGTATTCTGCATAACGGGGCACCATACAACCAGCAGGGCAGGAAGCTGTCCTTCCATTGTCTTTAAACTCCGTCCTTCTGTCTTGTCTATAGGTGATTATAATGATCATTATTATTGGTGAGACACCTGTTCAGCGTAATGAGCGTGCTGTTCACAGCAATCAGCAATGAGCTGTTCCTTGTAATTGGCTCGTAAGAATGACAAGGTGTAGAAAGTGCAGTTAAGGCCTTTTCAATTCACATGTGCCATTAGCAGCTCATTAATGACATGAACGAAGAGAAAGTGTAAATAAAGAATCCTGTTCTCTGTAATTACAACTGTACATTGAGCTGCTTGCTGCCAGAGTTCAGCTGCAAATGTGTCCCTGGGCTGGGGGCCTCCTGGCTTTCCCGCTCTCTGCACTCTTACTTCGTGGTTTCTTGGAGTGTCTGGTCTCCACCGAGTTGCAGACAGGGTGGGGGCGCAGCATACAGACAGCTGCCTTACAGGTCCGTGGGCCCCACGCAGGGGCCGTCGCTGGCATTCAGCGCAGGCCCTGGAGGGGGGCCCAGCAGTGCCCTGCTCCAGGTGCCTCCTGAGCGTGTCCTGAGCAGGTGGGCAGGCCACAGGGAGTTGTCGCAGCTTGTTTCCTCTGTTGTAAAGGTAAACAAGCAAAGACAAACAAGCAAACAAACAGACGAAAAACCAACCCCCCAAAACACGCTTAGCATACAGTCAGTAAGTGTTGAGAGATTTGTCTATGCCAGGCTCTGTTTTGGGACATTCTTCTTTGATTTTAGCTCTTTCCTAACCAAATGGTATTACTGAGCCAGCTGTATACACACACGGCTCAGTAACGTACCTGTATGTGTGACTTCAGGCCCTAAGAGTCTTCCGTTTTGGGGCGCCTGGGTGGCTCAGTTGGTGAAGCACCTGCGTGTGGCTCAGGTCCTGATCCTGGAGCCCCAGAATGTAGTCTGGCATCGGGCTCCCTGCTCAGCGGGGAGTCTGCTTCTCCCTTTGACCCTCCCCCCTCGTGCTCTCTCTTTCAAATAAATAAATACAATATTAAAAAAAAAAAGAGTCACCTGCCCTATTAAAAAAAAGCCTCCCCTAAGCACAAAACATTGTAAACGCTAACCAAAACACCAGATAAAACCTCACTGGCGGCAGATACCCGAAGCCCCACGATTTTGCATCCTACTTGCCGGGTTAGGTACAATTAGCTTCTGTTCAAATTTGGGACAGTCCTCTGCGTGTGTATTTCTTTTCTTTCCTTTTTTTAAAAAAATAATTTTATTTTTTCAGTGTTCCAAGTTTCATTGTTTATGCCCCACACCCAGGACTCGCGTGGGGCACTGCGTGTGTATTTCAGTTCCTTATCTGGTCAGTAACCCTTCGGGTGGTGAACCCTAGGTTGTTTGGGTTGGGGCTTGCAGAAGTGGGGCCTGACTTCCGAGGCCCTGCTGGGAGCTGAAGGAGAGGAGGCCGCCCTGGTGACGCCTTTTGCCTACTAGCATTTTGCTCGGATCAGAGCCCTGGTAGGTGGGGCCCCTGCAGCTCCCTCCCCGGACCAGTCGCTGATAAAGTGCCTCAAGCAGTCACCCTGACCTGCTCTTGCCCCTGGCAGTGTGCCCTCGGGAATCCGGAGACCACAGACGCAGGGATCTCTCAGTGCGGAAATCACCCGAGACTGAAGGGAGTGTGTTTACCGCCCCGTACTTTTTGCGGGAGCCCGGGCTGGGGGCCAACAACATCAGCTCTCAGTTCCCAAAGTTTAGGGCAGTGCTTCCGCAGTTTTTCTCCATGGTCTCCTCCAGGAGAGTTCTTTCGTTTATTTATTTATTTTTTTGATTTTTAATTTTTTGGAATTGTCCCTCCCCCATAAAATGTTAATATCACAGGTATACTTTGTATCTGTTGAAGTACTCTGCATATTTCTGCTTTATCCACAAGAAGAGTGAGATCCTTTTCACCCCCCTTCAAGCATCCCCACTGAGATGTGGCTGGGTAGGTGGAAAAATGGTCAAGGTGAAGATGGACAGTACTGGAGGAGGTTAGAAAACCCACAGCTTTCTCTTACGGAGTGTGCATCCTGTGCCAGAAGCGACTCCAAGTGCTTACAGGGATCATTTAATCCTCAGGGCGGTGTTGTGAAGTACAGAGCAGATGGGGGAAACTGAGGCAAAGGGGCTGTAAATAACTTGTCCACAGGGGTGTCCAAGCCTGTGGTTTATCACCAAAAAAGTCTAGGACTTCTTACACTGTTAACTTTACTTATACTTATACAGTTGACCTTTGAACGATGCGGGGATTAGGGACACCTCTCTCTGTGTAGAAGATATGACCCCCCCTACCCCCACCAAAAACTTACTACTGATAGCCAGCCTACTGTTGGCTGGAAGCCTTACTGATAACCTAAAGATCTTATCAACACCTATTTTCTATGTCGTATATGCTCTACATTATATTTTCACAAGAGTGAGCTAGAGCCAAGAAAATACGATGAAGCAAATTCTAAGGGGGGATGTGGGTGACTCAGTCAATTCAGAATCTGACTCTTGGATTTGGCTCAGGTTGTGATCTCAGGGTGGTGAGATCCAGCCCCACATCTGGATCTGCCTTCAGTGGAGAGTCTGCTTGAGGTTCTCTCTCTCTCTCTCTCTCTCTCTCTCTCTCTCTCTCGTGCGCCAAAATAAATAAATAAATAAATAGATAAAATCTTAAAAAAGATCATTTTACGCCTGCTTTGTTCCAGTGTCAACTGTAATATGTCGCTTATTACATACATGGGACTTTTGCCGCCCAGCAACATCCCTACAAAGTAAAAAACTTCTGTACGGCTCGTTCAGTAAATATAACAGGCATTCCCCCTGGTCTTGGTCCTTCCTTACAAGGGGGGATAATAGCGTCCCTCACAGGATTGGAGCTAATGTGAGTGCTTAGCTCACAGGCTGGCCCATAATAGAGGCTCAGTAAATGTTAGCTGACATTAATAATAAATTCATATTAGATGACTGACATAATTAGCATATCAAACACTAGCCTGAGCATCACACCCTCCTTTTTTAGCTGAAATCACATTTTGTAGGCAAAATTGCACTTCTGAGATGTTCAGTGCTTTTATTCTTTTAAGTAGGTAAATATTTCTTTCATAATTTGATTTACTCTATAAAAATGAGCACAGTAAGTTTTTTTTTGTCCCTAGATGGAGGCATTAATTTTGTACACCTAAGTTCATTTGGATTCGACACTAGTGAAGAAAATCCGAATTGACGGGAGCTCTTGTATGTGGCTGCCTGTAAATTACTCAGAAGCGTTGATAAGCAATGTGTTTCTGCTGTCCATAAATACTGTTTTCCTCTGAATTAACATTTAAGCTCTTCAAGGTTTAAAAGGATTTGACCTGATTAATTCAGTAGGGAAGATAGTTCAAGTCTTTTAGGAAAAAAAATTCCGACTGTTTACCCCCAGATCTCTCCCCTGCTCCCCTTCTCTCCAAAGTGGCTTCTGGTCTCCTGGGATGAAGGAAGAAGGGGGACCGCTGGAGGAGCATGCAAAGCGGCTCTTGCGGGAGTGTCTCCTGACCAGGGACCTTTGCTTCCCTGCCCTCATTTAACACCCGTTCCCCTCAGCTCCCACCTTCACTGGGAGCTTCCTCTTTCTAGTTCCCTAGCTTGAAGGAATGGCTTTCCCTTCCTCTCTGATCGGATGTCCTTCCCTTGCCCTTGCAGAAAGTGCTAGAGTCTGAAGTCTCCGGGGCCTAGCCCCTGATGTGTCTAATAGATTCTACAGAAACAGAGAGTCCTCTCTGTTTTGGCAATGCCCGATTCTAAGCTTACTGTCTGGTGAAAGGGGTGACCCATGGTCTGGGAGGGGGGGGGCGACAAATGGAAAAGGAAGAGTTGGATTTAAAATGCCTTAATTTAATTTCAACAACATCTCATCCCTGTATCTGTGTTTTGGACAGGAAGGAAAACTTGGCGGTCTCAATGGCCACTTTAGCTTGGGTAAGTGCCGTGTGTAAGTAACACGCGCGGTGGAAGGAGCCGCCAGACGGCTGATGCCTGCCACCGTGACACAGTGCTCCGGAATGAATGGTGACTGATGATCAGAATACTGACTGAGGGCGCCTGGCTGGCTCAGTGGGTTAAAGCCTCTGCCTTCGGCTCAGGTCATGATCTCAGGGTCCTGGGATAGAGGCCTGCATCGGGCTCTCTGCTCAGCAGGGAGCCTGCTTCCTCCTCTCTGCCTGCCTCTCTGCCTGCTTGTGATCTGTCTGTCAAATAAATAAATAAAATCTTTAAAAAAAAAAAAAGAATACTGACTGGCGCTACTGCCCACACCAGGAGCTGCGGTGAACAAACCTGCTAGTGATGGGAAAGAAAGAACAGCAAGAGGGTACGTCAAAGTTTGTCTTAGCCCAGATTCCCATACAGATCCGAGACTGTGGCACTGACGACTTCTGCTATGGGAAAACCATCTGCTTCCTCGCACTGGTGTCATTTCACTGCAGAAGGACAGGACCTCGGCCCTTAATTCTGAAAAACCCGAGGAGCCAAACTAATGTCAAGGACAGTGTTGGCCTTAATATGTTCCTTTCCAGTTTCCTGTTATTTAACTACTCCCATATGTACTCTCACCTTCTCTGACCACCTTTGTCCGTCCAACTGGTCCCTTCTCCCTTCTTTCTCCTCCCTCCCTCTTTTTCCTTCCCTTTTCCCTTTCTCCTTCCAGCCCTTCTTCTGGCCATTCAGTTACAGTTTTTCCTGTCCCCACCAACTGCTCTAGCCCCACTGATCACTTTTCCTTCAGGGATCCGATTATAGGCTGTCAGCCCTATACAATGTAGCATTTGACTTTGTGAGGCTATGTGCTGTCTCCTGTAATCGTAAAAAATGATTTCTTGTATTTCAAGGTCATCATCTCAATGGGACAGTATCTACTTCCATGGCGAAGAACCTAGAGTTTTTCTTCTCTGTGTCTCCACTCCTGCATCAGTGAATGTGAACTCAATATGTTAGTTAGTCATTAACTCATGACTAATACCAATGAGAACAACAATAATAGTTCTTTTAAAGTACTGTGGTCTTAAAGAGTATGGAGGGCAGAGCTTTGACTTTTGGCTCCTGTTTTTCTGCTATGCCCTTCCTCGGGGTTTCATGGTCTCAGGAAGTGAGTGCAGTGAGGTGTGTTCGGCATAAAGCTTGTTGTCACCATCGTCATCTGATGGTCAACACTGCTCCCACTCAGTCATGGAACCCTTGCCATGTGCCACATATGTCATCTTATTTAATTCTCAAAATATGTTTAGAGACATCGGCATCACTTCTTCCACTTTGTAAATAAGAAAACAGGCTTCTAGAGAGCTCCTGAAGTATTATAAGTAACTCATCAAATAATTAATAGAGCCCCTATTGTGTGTCAGAGAGGATTCTGAAGTTCTAGAAATATTACCGCATGTAATAATTCTCCAACAATCCAACAATCTCCAAGAGGTAAGACATCATTATCTCTGTTGTGCAGATATGAGGAAGAAGGGTCTCAAGCTTTGTAAGTTAGTTGACTAAGTACTCACTGAGCTCATGTTTTGTGCCAAATTCCAGTGCTCGATGCTGAGGGATAGTGGTGTAAGTGTCAGGTACAGTTGCTGCCTATTTGGGATTTAGAGTCTAGTAGAGGAACCTACAGTCTAGAGGTGTGTGCTCAGCGTCCTGTTTCATCCAGGCAGACACACTGAAAAGTGGTGGGGTTCAGCGAATGAACTCAGGTCTGGGATGATTGACTTTGCATCCTAAGGCTGCCCTGAGACACTGGCCAGGATCCCCCTCTCCGCAATCCCAAGCTTTAATGAGTCTTGCATATCAGAGTCACATAAAATAAGGGTATTTGAGAACACATGGCATCCTCTGTGTTCTGGAGCTCAACGCTGGCAGAGGGTGAATTGTATCTTGGGACTAACACCAGCAGGCCCCAGCGAAGCACCTCTCCATAAGTCTTGCCTTCCACCCTCAAAGTAGCAGATGACCGTGTTGGATTGTAGCTCAGGTTGCAAGCTGGGCTTGTGTAGACTTTGTTGGTGATCACTGCTTGGGAGACAAGGAAGATTTAAATTGCAGAAGCACTTCAGTGAAGGAAGAGATAAGCTAATTAGGTTGTCAAAATGTCCCTTGAAGACAGACTAATTAAATTGTCAAACTCTCTCTCAGAAAGTGTGAATACAGTGGAGTCTTGCAAAACAAAGTGTCATTTTTCGACTGGTGCCAACAGCTGTTTTCTTCCTTCTCTTCTTCCTCTTCCATTTCAAAGTGCTCACCAGTAAGGCTGGTGCTCACAGACCTGCTCATGAGGTCTGGAGAACATCTTGTGATAATGTTTATAGAGAGCTCTAGACGTGACACCGTAATATATACCTATCCTTTACACGGGCATTTAGATAAATGGCGAACATCAGAATTATAAATGATTTTATTTTCAGATAAATAATTAAATGAGCATCTTGGAGGGGAGAGGGTGGGGGGATGGGACAGCCTGGTGGTGGGTCCTGAGGGCACGTATTGCATGGAGCACTGGGTGTGGGACATAAATAATGAACCTTGGAACACTGAAAAAAATAAAAAAATAAAAAAAATCAATTAAAAAAGTCTTATTTAGCCACACTTGATTTTATTTATTTTTAAAAATTGATTTTATTTTATTTTTTCCAGTGTTCCAAGATTCATTCCCCATTCCCCACACCCAGTGCTCCATGCAATACGTGCCCCTCAGTACCCACCACCAGGCTCTCCCATCACCCCCACCCCTTCCTTCCAAAATGCTCAGTTTGTTTCTCAAGAGTCCAAAGTCTGTCATGTTTTGTCTCCCTCTCTGTTCTACCCCTGTTCACATTTCTTTTCCTTCTCCTAATGTCCTCCTGTTATTCCTTATGCTCCACAAGTAAGTGAAACCATATGATAATTGACTTTCTCTGCTTGGCTTATTTCACTCTGCATAATCTCCTCCAGTCCCGTCCATGGTGATACAAAAGTTGGGTATTCATCCTTTCTGATGCCTGAGTAATATTTCATTGTGTATATGGACCATATCTTCTTTATCCATTCATCTGTTGATGGGCACCTTGGCTCTTTCCACAGTTTGGCGATTGTGGCCATTGCTGCGATGAACATTGGGGTGCATATGGCCCTTCTTTTCACTACATCTGTATCTTTGGGGTAAATGCCCAGTAGTGCAATTGCAGGGTCATAGGGTAGCTCTATTTTTAATTTTTTAAGGAATCTCCACA
>PITA01007511.1:0-57622 GCA_004023965.1 Spilogale gracilis | reverse complement strand
CTCTCCACAACCACAAGAAACACTTGTTTCTTGTCCTGTTAGTTTTGGCCATTCTAAGTGGTATAAGGTGGTATCTCATTGTGGTTTTGGTTTGAATTTCCCTGATTAGCCACATCTAATTTTAGAAGTGGATATTTGTTACTTATAATTTTATACTGCCTTAACTTTAGTAGGTAAGTTTACCTATCTTGGAAGAAAAAAAAACTTTTTAGAAAAATTAGGAACAATTTTGGTTTTTCACTGACACTCTTGAAGAGATTGAAATTTTGCATATGTTAAATGCAATTCCATTTTGTTTTAAAATTCCTTGTGTTATAGCTGATAATGGACCACATGTTCTGTGCAGACTTTTAACATAATGGTTTTAAAGCAATCAAATAAAGAGGGTTAGGGAAGTTGGAAGGGTCGGGCGTGGGGTCAGGAGTGAGCATGGAGAGTTTTGCCTATTCAACCCACTGGTGAAATTTGGAGAGATGGAAACCACACACCGATCGGTGGAGATCTTCATAGTCCCAGGATCCTTTTTTGGTTTGAGTATGTAAAACAGAGATGTCCAAAAGAGATAGAATGCAAGCCACATATGCCATTTTAAACTTCCTAGTAACTGCATTAAAAAAGTAAAGAGAAATTAATGAAATTAATTTTAATGATATATTTTAATCTATCAAGTCATTACTAAACAATTATGCATGAGGCATTTCCCTTTTTATCTCTAGATTGGAAATCTACATCTCTGATGAGGATTTACATCTGTGTGGACTAGCCACCTTGTGAGGGCTCAGGGACCGCATGCGGTGATGGTGCTGGCCCTGATTTTAGTTTGGGATTTTGTGTCCGAGTCACCTGAGAGAGTCACAGTCCTCCAGGGGCCAGGATTCTGTAAATGGAGGGCTCCGTGGCTCTACTCCTAGGCTGCACGGTCAGTTAGCTCTTTCTTACTGCAGGCAGAAAGTCAAGTTCACAGGATATGTATAGCCACCTTGGGCTTATTTTTAGGAGAGTTCACCGCTCCTGTAAGGTGACAGACCAGGGGCGCTGAAGCCCCAGCTAAGCAGGTAAAAGTGTATCAAGAAAGCCCTGGCCTGCAAATTTCTGCCAACAAAAATGTCTCTTAATCTCAATGACCGCTGTATGATGCTAAAATTGGAAACAACTTAATTTTCACAATTAGGTTGGTTGCCTTAAAAAGTAATGTTCAGAATGAGGCTCAGTTGACATCTTCTAGAACTGAAAGAAATAACGCCTTTTTTTTTTTTTTTAAAGATTTTATTTATTTGACAGAGAGAAACACAGCGAGAGAGGGAAAACAAGCAGGGGGAGTGAGAGAGGGAGAAGCAGACTTCCCGCCAAGCAGGGAGCCTGATGTGGGGCTCGATCCCAGGTCTCCAGGATCATGACCTGAGCCGAAGGCAGTCGCTTAACCAACTGAGCCACCCAGGTGCCCCATAAATAACACCTTTTAAAAAATATTTTATTTATTTATTTGACTGAGAGTGCAAGAGAGCACAAGCGGGGGAGGGGAAGAGGCAGAGGAAGAAGCAGAGCAAGGAACCTAATGCAGGGCTCGATCCCAGGACCCTGGGATCATTACCTGAGCCAAAGGCAGATGCTTAATGGACTGAGCCACCCAAGTGCCCCGAACATAAAGCTTTTGAAGTCACACTCCAGACGAAATTTTTTTTTTGGTTCTGGAGAGACTGAATATTTTCAAAGATGTCAGGCATTTGGTTTTTGAACTCCTCTTTCACCGAGGAGGAGTGGGCTGGAGGCAACAGGCAAAGTGGAGAAAAGTCCCCACATCCAAGGGGGGGGATGAAGCATGCTCTGAAGCATCAGGAGGGATGGGCCAGGGGTGTCCTGAGTAGGAGTGCAGAGGCATGGTATGGTCAGAAGTCTCGGCCAGAGAATGGGCAGGCTGTATGAGGAAGAGCTGTTAATGAGTTTCGGCCAAGACACATACCCTGAGAAGAAACTTTAGAAAAGGAAGATGGGATCCCAGCAATAAAGAGATCTGGGAGACCATGAAAGGCATGGTCTTTCTCCACAGCCGCTCCAACACTCCAAAACCTGTCACTACCGGAACACAGGTATCAGTGTTGGGACACAAGATCTAAAGGGCACAAGGGCAGGGGAACATTCAGTCACTCATGAAGGCTTGTCACAGCTCTTCACATGTAGGGCCCAGCCAGCTGTTCGGTGCACTGGGCAGAGCCTGAGTGGGTGGGAGAGGGGAGAGAAGTGGACCCGGAAAAAGGCAGAGTTGGGTATAGAGGTGGGAGGCAAGCAAGGCTTGAGGACAAAATCCTTGCCCACAGATCAGCAAAGCAAGTGCTAGAAAGGGCACGAGACAAACCTGTGCATGATTGGATCCTTCCCTTCATTCAGTTTTCTGTTCAAGGATCTCTTTCTCATGGGCTTGTCCCAACCACCATGTCTAGAATGGCCACCTGTCCTTTGTGAGTCTCTTAGTCCCTTTACCCTGCCCTACAATATACAGTATCTGATAATATCATACCCTAATGCATGTATCTATGTATTTATGTAGGATATGGTACTGTACAATATAGATACAAACATGTTCCCACCCACCCACACTCATTTTCTGGCTTCCCCTCTAGCCTGATTCTTTAAAAGGATTTATTAACTCATTTTAAAGAGAGAGAGTGGGGGGAGGGGCTGAGGGAGAGAGAGTCCTAAGCAGACTCCACACTGAATGAGGAGCCCCACACAGGGCTTGATCCTACGACCCTGAGATCACGACCTGAGCCAAAACCAAGAGTCAGTCGCTCAACCAACTGAGCCAACCGAGCACCCCCTCCCCTCCAGACTGATTTTCTCTGCTTTGTTCACCACTGACTCCTGCCTCTGTGAGGGGAGTGGCACTTGGTAGGTACTCAGTAAGTATTAAATAAACAAATAGCAGCGAGGGATGACTTGCCCTTTGGGAGCACTTGCTGAGTGTTGGGCAGGGCCTGTGTGGGTGCAGGGAGTGTTTCCAGCCAGGCCAGCTGTAGTGCTCACATGGGCTTACCCATCAGAAGGTCCTCTGGTCTGGCTCAGAGGAGCATCTGGGCCCTGGACTAGGCCTCCTGTGGGAGGTAGAAAATAGCAACCTGTAGGGATTCTACGGAACTAGCAGTCTGTTACCTCTTAAAAGGGAGCAGGCTGACCTTGTATTCTAAGTGCTGGTGCTCTCCCTCCCTGGCTGCTCCGTGAAACTCCAGGATGGGGGCCATGCCGTGAGAATGCCTATGTACCTACCTGTGGGCCCTAGTTCCTCTCCTCCCTGGAGACTGAGCAGATTTCTTGGTATGGGATGTCTGTGCCCAACCATGTCCAGGCTGCTCTTGGATTCTCCTGTTTGTCTTTCCAGTCGACCCTCTGCTTCTTCTGTTCTTGTTCCTGTGTGTGGTGCTGCTGTGAAGCCAGTTTATTGCATGCCTGTGGGGTGCCAGCCATTGCCGTAAGCACGCTACCCATATGGGCCCATTTCATCCTCCTCTTCACTCGCGAGGTAGCTCCTGTCACCACCAGTTTCCATCCAGGAGAAGCCTGGGACAGAGAGGTTGAGCACCCTGGTGCGGTCCACTTGGGATAGACTGGCTGGAGAAGCAGCAGAGCCCACTGCTGTCCATCTTCTTCTGCCTCTTTTATTTTAAAGATTTTATTTATTGATTGACACAGGGAGAGACAGTGAGAGAGGGAATACAAACAGGGGGAGTGGAAGAGGGAGAAGCAGGCTTCCTGCCTTGGGAGCCCGATGCAGGGCTCCATCCTGGGACCCCAGGATCATGACCTGAGCTGAAGGCAGACGCTTAACAACTGAGCCACGGAGGTGCCCCACTCTCCTGCCTCTTCTTATGGCTGTTTTGTGCTTGGCCTTGCTTTACAGGCACCAGGGATCTGCCTCTAGACCAAGTGAGCTGTAGTGGGATGATGAAGGACAGCAGAAGTCATCAAATGGTCCCTTGACTCTGTGGGGAAAGAGAGAGCAGGGCTGTAGTGATTCTGTAATTTCCACGAGGAAACCCTTGCAGGCACAAATAAGAATTATGGAGGAGGTGACGTTTTATGGCTCGAATTAGAATCAACGTTAGCTCAAAATGTGTGTGTGTACGTGGCAATGTTTTCCATCAGCAGACACAGCGATGAGAGAGTGGGGAGAGAGCCGGACTCTGCCAAAGGCTGCGGAGTGGTTCCGAGGCGCCAGTACCACCGAGCCGCTGTCCAATTTGGATATGAATCCTGCCAGCCTTGTCCTTGCTGTGGTAACCGTGGTCAAGTGGCTCAAACACTCTAAGTGGGTGAAGAATACAGCCTGGGGACACTTTGAAGACTGGCTGATTTGTGGTGTACAGCTCAGCGCACAGTCCTGGGTAGTGCAGGAACTGTGTCCGCGACGGACCTCTGCTGTGTCTGCCTGCCCCGGCTTCCTTCCCGCTCCTTACCAACCGCTTTGCGAATGCCCACGGCCCGCCCCCCTGCGGCAGGTGGCGGAGAGTCCTCGGCCTGGCCAATCAGAGTCGCAGAGTCTGGGGCAGGGCGGCCTGGCCAATCAGAGTCGCAGAGTCTGGGGCAGGGCAGACCATGTGACCCAGTCTCAGGTGAATAGAACTCAGTTCTGGGACTTTCTGTCAGAAAACCTTGGACAGGGAAGACTGGGCTAGGAGCTGCTGTTGGCGTGGTAGAGCCACGTGGATAGAGCTGAGCTGAGAATAAGACTGACGCTCAGCGGGAAGGAGGAGAGACGGGGCCATGATGACATCCTCAGGCCCAGGGTCCTGCGCCAAAGGCTCTCGCTGACTAGGTCAGCCATTTACAGTGGAAAGGGTCCTGATTCAGTTCGTACTCAGGGCACACTGCTGAAAGATCGGATGTGTTGAAGTGCTTTCAGTTGTTATTAGCAACAATAACACCGACAGTATTTGCCATTTATGGGCGTGTGCCCTGCCGGGCTTATTTAATCCTCTAAATGTCCCTGGAGCCAGGTGCTACCGCTGTGTTCATGTAGCAGAGGAGGAAACGGGAGAGCAGACATATGAACCCTACCCGGATCCCCTAGAGGGTGCAGCTGGTGTAGGAACCGTCTGGGCCCAGAGCCCCGCCCACGACCACTAGGTGTGTTAGCTGTGTAATATACGATGTTGTGCACTGTTGTACAGGAGGAGGATTCCGTTCGTTCTCCCTGGAGAACTCCCTTTCAGAAAACTAACATGAGACTCGGAGTCCATGTATTAGGAGAGGGAGAGATACAGGCATAGATGGCAGAGAGGAAAGAGAGAGCGAAAGAGAGAGAACTTTACGGAATTGGCCTACATGGTTATGGGGGGCTGGTAAGTCCGCCAGGCACACGGGAGGCCAGCGAGCTGAAAACCCAGGCCGAGCTTTCTGTTGCAGTCTGCAGCTTGAATTCTTTCTTCTTTGGAAAACCTCAGCCTTTGCTCTCAAGGCCTTCAACTGGTTGGATGAGGTCCATCCACATCAGAGAGAGTAATCTGCTTTACTCATAGTCTACTGACTTAAATGTTAATCACATCTTTAAAAAAAAAATTATTAGCGAGAGAGGGGAGAGAGAGAGAGAGAAGGAGAGTGAGAGCACAAGAGGGGAGAAGGTCACAGGGAGAAGCAGACCTCCCCGCCGAGCAGGGAGCCCGATGTGGGACTCAGTCCGGGGACTCCAGGATCATGACTTGAGTGGAAGGCAGACGCTTAACCAACTGAGCCACCCAGGTGCCCAAATGTTAATCACATGTTAGAAATACGTTCACAACACTTCTACACAGGTGTTCGCCCAAACTACCGGGTGCCATTGTCTAGCCAAGTTGACAATCATGAGCCACCGCAGCCTACTCTTGGGTAGCTCTGGTCAACTGTTTCCCTGTCTGGGATGTGTTTCCATATGCAAGAGAAGTGGTATATTAGGGAAATTTCTAGGGCCATCCAGATAAAGTATTCTTGCCTCACCCAGGGGACCTTATAGCTCCATACATGCAGTGCAAAGTATTCTGGTTGCTCCCCTCCAAACTTCCTCTCTTGGGCTGATCGGCTCCCATCCCTCCTTCCATCAGTGTCTGGCCCACACTTACGCTGCTCTTTGCCTCCTGCCATGCACCTAGCCCAAGGGGCCAGCAGCCCTCCGTGGGCATGACCCCAGAGTCGTGTTGCTCATCCACGATGAGCATAGCTGCCTCCCTTAATTCCAATTCTAGGGAGAGTGTGCTTGATTCCAGGTCAGCCAGTGGCTTGGCTGGTTTATGTCAGGTACTGACTCCGGGTTTAATCAGCTGTGGCTGGGGAGCGGAATCCTTTGGCTTGTGGCCAGCTCAGCAACTGATGTGGGAGCAGATTCCTGTGGGGACAGGAGGAGGGTGGGGCTGGGGACCACCGTGCAGGGCAGACAGACAGATGGTTGCCTGCAGCACAGTTCGAGGTTTTCAGGCTGGAATGACCTGCGTGTCGACGTTGCCTCTGTTTCTTTGGTCTGTGGGGACCGAGCAGACCAAATGGCCTCACAGCCACAGTCGTGAGAGCAGCAGAAAGAATGGGAGGCAAAGACATTGCGAGGACAGACACAGTGAGAATGAGAAGGGCTGTTCTTCTGCTCACTAATGACCCTAAAATGTACTCAATGATCCCAACACTCCCAAAGTAAAGCCATTAGTCACAATGTTGTCAGGGTGAAAAAGAGAGAAACAAACAACCGTGTGTATCATTTTGGAACCCATTCCACGCCAGTGCCCATTCTCTGCGCCCCGGCCAAGCTGGCTGGTTTCATTATTGCTTGCCTTCTCGCGTTAAGCCAGGCACACGACCAGCACACCCGAGCGGCAGTGACGAGCCTGTGCCCAGGCGAGGGGAGGTTGGCTTTCATTTCCTCTTCGGTAGGTGCTGGCTTGGCACCCGCCTGTCAGAACCATCACGCTGTCAGCTGTCGGGGCAGAGCCGCGCAACGGCCAGCAGTGATGCGAAAAGCTCCAACATCACTGCTGGGACATCTCTAGATCAGGAGTGAGAGAGAAGGCACATGCCAGCACAGGAAGGGCGGCCTCAAGAACGCATCCTCTGCTGGGAGGACGGGCACCGGGAGCCTGCTTCCATTTCCTTGCTGTCACCCCTACGAGACTGTATGTTCACAGAGGGGGAGACCTTTGTTTCGCTTGGCAGTTCCAGTCATGAAAGTAAGAACAAAATGCTGATTCATTGCTCACCTACCTGGTTCTTTACACAGATGAGCTCTAATCTGCCTGGTCGATCGCTGCTCTTTGAAGATAGGGAAACAGCGTCCAAAGTTAGACAGTGGTATGGGGCGGAATGGGTACTGAAATTCGTGTGCTTTCATTCTTGCAAGTGCCTCCCACATTCCTGACTTTGACGTTAAATGAAGGACTAAATGGATACATATGGCATCAACGACCAGATTGGCAAGGCTGTCTTCTTTCTCTCTGTGACTAAAAGAAGTCTTTCCTACCTTCTTCCTCATCGGGCACACACCTATTCTTCCCCCAGATTCAGCTTATTCACTGCCAGCTCTAAGAAGCCACACCTAGCCGCTTGCCTTTGCCCACACTATTCCCACTACGGGGCCTCGTACACAGCATCGCGTCGCACTTAAAGGTACTAGGTTTCAAATTGCTCCCGTAAATATCTGTCCCCTCTTCCCGGACCTGCGTGTGAACACCTTGAGACCCAAGTTCTGCATCCCCGGGGTCAGTGCAATGCCAGGTGCCGGGGTACGGTGGGGGGCGGGCGGTCAGTTATTGTGCAACTGAACTGGATTGGATTGAATTAAAATCTCCCAAGCCTTGTGTGTGAATTTTTAAATGACCACTTCTGTTTCATGCTGGCAGGTGGGATAGGCCCTTGCCAAGATGTGGAACCCCATCCTTTCCTTTGCCTGTGTCTTACCTCTTCTTTGAGCTGTCATTCCTGCCTTAGAAGCAGCACAGGGGAATGGAAAAAATGGAAAGAAAGAGATGGGTTTGAATCCTGACGTCACCGAAAGCGCTGTTAAATTAGTTAACCTCATTGAGCCTCAGTGTATGCATCTAATTAATAAAAATAGCTGTGGAGAGCAGTGGCAAGCATGTGGTGGCACGGCGTGTTAGGTGGTACCTGGGCGCTGGACTCCGAGCAGGTGCCCAAAGAGTGGAACTTTCCACCCTTTTTCCCTTAGACACCACCCACTCCTGTGCGTGCTGGGGTCCTGGCTCCTGGAATGATGACATGCCACAGAAATGCAATTCTTTTTTTTTTTTTTTTTTTTTTTTTTTTTTTTTTTTTTTTTTTTTTTTTTTTTTAAGATTTTATTTATTTGACAGAGAGAAACACAGCCAGAGAAGGAACACAAGCAGGGGGAGTGAGAGAGGGAGAAGCAGGCCTCCTGCCGAGCAGGGAGCCTGATGTGGGACTCGATCCAGGGTCTCCAGGATCATGACCTGAGCCGAAGGCAGTTGCTCAACCAACTGAGCCACCCAGGCGCCCCGAAATGCAATTCTTAAAAAACATTACGTGAAACCATAAAACTCAGTTCTCTGATCTTTGGTCATTTAAAAATTCACACACAAGGCTTGGGAGACTTTAATTCAATCCAATCTAGTTCAGTTGCACAATAACTGACCGCCCTGCCCCCCACTGTACCCGGGCACCTGGCATTGCACTGACCCCGGGGATGCAGAACTTGGGTCTCAAGGTGTTCACATGCAGGTCCGGGAAGAGGGGCAGATATTTACGGGAGCAATTTGAAACCTAGTACCTTTAAGTGCGACGCGATGCTGTGTACGAGGCCCCATAGTGGGAATAGTGTGGGCAGAGGCAAGCGGCTAGGTGTGGCTTCTTAGAGCTAGCAATGAATAAGCTGAATCTGGGGGAAGAATAGGTGTGTGCCCGATGAGGAAGAAGGTAGGAAAGACTTCTTTTGGCACAGCAACCACACTGTGCAAGAGGTGAGGGCTGGCGCTCTTTGGTGGAAGGACTGGAGAAGCATTTCACGCAGGGCACTGTATGCAGAATTCTTGGGTTGTTCTCCAAAACACACCTGACTTTAGGACAGTTTGAGAACACTGTGGGCCAGAGTGTTTGGGGGAAAAGCTTCTTGGATAATATGGGTCTTTGCTAAACCAGAAATCACTCCTGTCCCCGCTCCCCATCTCCAGTGATGATGCTGGAGCGAGATTTACGTATTTGGGACGTCTTTCTCCCCAGCCCCTTTTTCGCGTGTGTGTGCACGCGTGTGTGTGTCTTGGCTCTGCAGTGGAAACGTGTAAATACTTCTCTCCGTCCAGAGGGAGAGTGGATGTGTAAGCAGGCAACTGCAATGCCTGTGGCACCTTCTAGAACAGAGGGGCTAGAAGTGGAACACGAGCCAGATTCTAGTGGTAGCTCACAAGACCGAGCACAGTCTGCAGTGCTTTACTTGATTAAATTCAATTTATATGTTAATTGTCTTATCTACTTGCGAAATAGGTTTTTGAAAAAAGGAGGTGGGGAGGTTTTGATGGGTGAGTCCGAGGTAGCATTTATTAAGTACCAAGGACAGGGGTCCTCTTACAGCTAGGGTCTCACGTAACAGCCCTGTGAAGTAGGCATTATTAGCTCTGATTTCTAGAAGAGGAACGGGAGAATCAGAGAGGTTAAGTGCCTTGCGGAAGGTCACACAGCTAGTAAATATGCTGGCCAGATTTTAGTCTAGGTTTCACTGACTTGATAGCCCAGCCCTTTAGGTACCTGCACGGCTTGAGACTGTGGCCACCAGCCAGCCCCTTGTGGGGCTGCTTGAAATGTGGCTAGCGTGAGTGAAATAAAATGTACTGTTTTTGAATTTGAATTAATTTAAATTCAAAATAAAAAATACCTGGAGGGTTGCCTGGGTGGCTTAGTGGGTTGAAGCCTCTGCCTTCGGCTCAGGTCATGATCTCAGGGTCCTGGGATCAAGTCCCGCATCGGGCTCTCTGCTCAGCGGGGAGCCTGTTTCCTCCTCTCCCTCTGCCTGCCTCTCTGCCTACTTGTGATCTCTTTCTCTGTCAAATAAATAAATAAAATCTTAAAAAAAAAACCTGGAAAGTCCGTTCAGTTATTGGGGAGCTTTTATGTGTGCTTGAAAGAACTTAGGGAAGTGAATCTATTCTTTCGATGGCAAATCTGACAAACTCTAAACACAGATATTTTGGATTCTGTGTCCTTCTTAAGCAGGGCTGTGCTCGTAGAAGACAGCCCACATTTTGGAGACATATAGGTTCTATGTTGAAGTGATAATGTTTTGGATAACTTGGATTAAATAGAAATACTTTAAACATTATTTTCAACTGTTTCTTTTCACTTTTTAAATGCGGCTATTAGAAAAATTGATTCCGCCAGGGTGTCTGGCTGGCTCAGTCGGTGTGGAGCGTGTGGCTCTTGATCTCGGGGCTGAGAGTTCAAGTTCTACCTTGGGCATAGAATTTATTTAAGAAGAAAAAAAGAGAGAAGTTAAATTGTGGCTCAAATTTTATTTCTGTTGAACAGTGCTGTTGTAAGAGGGTTTTAAATAAATGAATGGGGGCACCTGGGTGGCTCAGTCGGTTAAGCGTCTGCCATCAGCTCAAGTCATGATCTCAGGGTCCTGGGATTGAGTCCTGCATCAGCTCCTTGCTCCGTGGGGAGCCTGCTTCTCCCTCTGCTGCTTCCCCTGCCTGTGCTCTCTCTGTCTCTCAATCTCTCTCTTTCTCTGACAAATAAATAAACTCTTTAAAAAATGAACTTTGTTAACTTGGGACAGTTGCTGTATGCAGAACAAGATATAGTAATAAAGCATATTCCAAAAGTTATTTATTTTCCCATCTCTCAGAACTGGGGTGGGGAAGGGGTCCTTTATTGCAAGTAGGGCGACACCATTGTGTGTGGTACAAGAGCAGGCGGGTACGAGGCCAGAGTCTGTGGCACCGGGGCAGAGCAAATTAGCGGGTGACCAGACTGGCAGTGACTGGGAGGTGTGCAGGGAGAAGGGGAAATTCAGGGTGGTTCTGGTTGTGGGCCTAGAGACAGCTATTGGCAGTAGCTTTTAAAAACCAGATGATCTGTGTCCATGCCATGAGCTTGTGCGAACGCACACGCGCGCGCGCACACGCACACACACACACACACAAACACACACGAGCCCGAATCAAAAGCTGCGAGTCCTCGCAGGTCCAAGAGCATAACTGATTCCATAAACAATTTAGACTTCCCTATTCCAGCCGATTTCAGGGCTTTATTTTTGTCTGAGTCCATTATTACAAAGGTTTTCTGTCTGACTTTTCCATTACCACTCTATTTGTGAAGCTCAGATTCAATATTGGAAGCCTGAATTTTCCCTTCATACCTATCTTTACTGACAGAATAATATAGATATATTTGAAGGGAGAAAGGGAAATGAGATGAGGTAAACTTCAGAGTTAATGAAGAAAACACAAATGATACTGAGTGAGAGTTGAGTTATTTTGATAATTTGGAAAAAAAGAATTGTGACTGGTATTCTGATTTCTCCCTGATGCTGTTTTTAGTACTTTTCTGAGTTTCTTGCCTCTCTAGGATTATTAAAGCTATTGCTCAGGATTTTAATGTCTGTTCTTCAATAGCTTTTCTTCTGAGGCAAGAGAGCGAGTGAACAAGAGAGAAGGGAGAGAGAGGACAATTGTGGTAAATTCATTTTGGAGGGCCACCTGGGGGGCTCATAGGTTGAGCTTCTGACTCTTGGTTTCATCTCGGGTCATGATCTCAGGGTCCTGGGATGGAGCCCCGAAACAAGCTTATGCTCATCGTGGAGTCTGTTTGAGATTCTCTCCCTCTCCCTGTTCCTCCCCCTCCTCATGCATGCATGCTCTCTTTCTCAATTAAGTAAATAAATCTTTAAAAAAATTTATTTTGGAGTAAGGGTGATATTAAATCTATAACGTTGGCTGGTTTCATATTTGCGGCTTTAACTACTTATTCACAAACCACAGAAAAACACTCTTCATGCACAATGAATGGTCATTTGCAGAGGCAAAGCGCCAACATGGGGTGGTCTGAAACAGGCCATGGGAGCTCGGGGGTGAACCCAGCCGTGCCTGCACTGCCCTCTCTGGGCTTGGAGTTTTGTTCATTTTGGAGTACTTAATAATCTTCACTAAGGGTTTAAAAAGCTACTTAAATGTTTTAGCTGTATTTTGTGCATTCAATGGGGACATTGCACACTGTGCATATTCAGAAATTTGGGGATCATCAAATGCCTTAAGAGCCCCTTGTGAACATCAGTACCAGTTGGAATTAGAAGCATTTCGGAAGCTCTGGACTGGACAACGTTGCTGTAACAACTCCTACGTTGCTTCTCTAGAAAATTCCAGAGGATTTGTTGGCCAGCTCCAGGGATAGCTGTTCCTCAGAGTGAAAACCGAACTCGGGCAGGATACAAGGAAATGATCAAGTATTAAGGTTGCACTTGGGGGGTCAAGGCTGTGGTCAAGGCCGTGGTCAAGGCCGTGGTCAAGGCTTTGCTGCTCTGGTTCTGCCACCATCCTTCCTGTGTCTGGCTGGGTTTTGTGCTGGGTGCTGCCTTCCCTTATTTACTTATCTTTAAAAAAGATTTTATTTATTTATTTGAGAGAGAGTAAGACAGAGTGAGAGAGCACTAGGGCAGGGTGAGGGGCAGAGGGAGAAGCAGACTCCCCTCTGAATAAGGAGCCCGAGCAGGACTCGATCCCAGGACTCCAGGATCATGACTTGAGCTGAAGGCAGTTGCTTAACTGACTGAGCCACCCAGGTGCCCTTCTGTCCTGGTCTTAGCAGAAGGGGCATGAAACTCTCTTCTGTCCCCTGGCTCTATCTCTCATGGGCTTTCCTTTGTCCCAGAGATACTACTTCCTGCTCTGTGAGTCTGCAGAGTTTGGCCATCCTTTGCCATCCTGCTCATTCTTTTGTTCAGTTTATTTACTCACTCATTTTATTTATTCAACAAATATTTATTGACTTCCTACTGTATGCCAGATCACTCTGAGTGCACAGGGGGATCTAAAACATTTCTTACGGTGTCTAGCTCTGAGGTTCTCATTTAATAAATAATTTAAAACACTCTGTAGATGTACACTGAGCATCTTCTGTGGGCCCTGATTTAGGATTTGGATTGTCCACTAGGTCTAAAGTGGGTTTTGCTCATCTTTTTCTACCTCTCTATCTAATGTGTCCTTTTGATGACTCCTAAGACACCAGTTAGTCAACTGGTCTACAGTATCATTGTGGGTTTTCTTTTTTTTTAAGATTTTATTTATTTGACAGAGAGAAACACAGCCAGAGAGGGAACACAAGCAGGGGGAGTGAGAGAGGGAGAAGCAGGCTTCCCGCCAAGCAGGGAGCCTGATGTGGGACTTGATCCTGGGTCTCCGGGATCATGACCTGAGCCGAAGGCAGTCGCTTAACCAACTGAGCCACTCAGGCGCCCCATACAGTATCATTGTTTTTAACTTACAATTTTTTTTAAGAAAGCCTGATTAGAAAGATATGTTGCAGTTCAAATACATAACAAGAAAAAAAAATAGAAGTGAAAAGCAATAGAAAGGAGCAAAACCAGAGAGATGGTTCTTGCCCCAAATACATGCATAGGGCTCAGTTTCCTAGAGAAGGACGAGAACAGTAGCTGTGTGTATTTCTGGGCATCAATTCAAGAGAAAACATGATCATCGACACTGTCAGCTTTATAGGATTTATGAAATTTCAAGAGAACAACCATAAACCAGAAGCTCAGGAGAGGTACAGATATTCCCAGCAAAAATACAAGCTCTGCTCTACGTTCCTAGGGTCCTCACTCGGAGAACCATACCATTAAAACCACCCTCACAAGAATACAGAGAGCAGAGTCCATCCCTCGTGTTGGCTGAAAGTGAACCATCTAAGCTCTGTTGAGTAAAGGCAAATTGACATGGTTACCAAACCGTGGTGCCCAGGCATGAAGCGTCTGGTCTTGAACTTACTCTGAAAGGTAATGTACAAGCATATCTGGAGTGGGAGGGATCTAACCCCAAATATCTTCAGAGTGGGGCAGCTGGTACCTGTTTGTGTTTGGGGTATGACAAGAGGGAGTGGTGGGAAGGACCAGATCTGGTAAGCACAGTTCAATCATTCTTTTCTTTTTTTTCCTCAGAAAACCAATGTTTTATTCCTAAAGCTCTGCCGTATTTCTAGCGGGTGCCGATGGCCAGCTGCCACACACAGAGCAGGTTGCCCGTGCAGCCAGTAGACAGAGTCTGGCCGTCAGCAGACCAGGCCAGAGAGGGACACTGCGGTGGCTCTGCCTTGCTGTGATCTTGCCTTCCGAGTCCCAGGTCTTGATGCTGGGGCCTGTGGCAGCGCACCGCCAGGACGGTTAGGACGGGAGCCCAGGGCGCTAACGATGTCCCCACCATCAGGTGTGCAGCTCAGTCATTCTTAAAAATACTATAAAGCCCAAACTAAATGCTGGACCATTCTGAGCCTTGGGTTGTCAGTTTATGAATTCTTCCTTTCCCTTTAAGAAGATTTTATTTATGTATTTGAGAGAGAGAGAGAGAGAGGACATGAGCAGGGGGAGGGACAGTGGGACACACCGACTCTCTGCTGAGTGCATGACCCTGAGATCATGACGTGAGCTGGAGTCACATAGACACTTAACTGGCTGAGCCATTCATGCGCCTCTTGTGAGTTCTAATCTAGAAAAATAAATGGACTGAAATACTCAGGTGAATGTGTCTAAATATTGTTTTCTATGGTTGAATCACCAGTAAATATTGGGCAGGGAGAATTCAAGTTCTTGCTCTTTAATCAGTGCTGAGAGATCCATTGGAACACATAACCTTCTGACCGATGGGTCCCTGAAATGAATTTCACAGAGTGGGGTCACATGTTCTGGACATAGTGCTATGCCCTGGAGTTATACCACTCCAGATGAACTATAATTTCGGCTTTCATGAAGCTTGAAGACATATATGCCGTGAATGTATAAAATGGAGTTTAATATATGCATAAATATGTAGCAGGGAAGCATGGGGGATGGGAGAATAGCACCCAGCTACTATATCTGGAGGTCAGGGGGTCAGGAGCCCAGAGGGCCAGAGCATCCAGGGACCAAAGAAGGCTTCATCCAGAAAAAGGGGGAGGGTAAAGGGGTCATGGCAAAATAAACCATGACAACTCTATCATTTGGTTCTAGTTGCCCTCTGTACTTTTCTCTTTTTTCCAAATGGGTTGCAAAATTCATTCAAAAAGTTCACGAAAGTGCTACAGTTTGGAAAGGTGCTTCCAATGGAAAAAGTGAGAAGCAACACACTCCTAATTGGGAGACATAGGAAGAATATGGCTCTTTGTCAAGTTTAAGTTTATTTATTTAAAAAAGGAGAGATAGTTCAGATAAAACAATAGTGAATATAAATATATGGTGAAGATAAGCTATGAAAGCAATAGATTTTTTTTCTGACACCAAGAAGTCATTTACATCCAAACCCAATTACTTTGAAGAAATATGCTCTCTAAAGTGGTGAGGGTTAATTTCTGTCACTTATAATGAAGAACCATGGCTGATAGGTCTCCTTCTTGGTGTAGAGGTTATGGTCGACTGGAAAGGAACTCTGTTTTCTCATTGTTCACTGGGGATGACAATAATGCTGCTTGCCTCATAATGTGACCAGGAAGACAAAATGAGATTAAATATGGAACTCTTGGAACGTAATTGTCATATGGTCAATAATGTACGTTAATGATTACAAGCAATCACTTTAGTTTTAAATTCAACCCACAAATACTCAAACAAGCTCTGTGGCCTCACTTTGCCTTTCTGCAAAATGGATATAACACCTGCTGTATTTATTTCATGATGTGTGTGAATGCTAAACAACCTAGAGAAGATGCTTTTCAAGAGTATGAAATTCCATGTGAATAGACTATAGTTCTAGTATTTTGATTAAGCTCATCACCTGATTCTCACTAGCTCACCCTGATCCCCAGAGTCCCCCAGCAAAGCTCAAATCCATTTTATGAGATTCATTACTTGTGCTGAGAGGGGCAGAAGGGAAGTCGATTGGAAAAAAATAAAATAGAAAAATCTTAAATTTTATGAACTTCAAAGTTTTACAATGCTTTATTGTTCCTGCGGGCCTAAAAAGAAATCTAACATCCCATTCCGAAATCTAGACTTGTCTTGTTCTATCTTCAAAAATGTTTAGAACACTTAAATCTGCAAGATCCCAAGAGTGCCATGAGCAAAATTTTGGAGGTTGTCCTTGTACCTGTCTCTGTTCTTCTCACTCCCTTTTCTTGCTGGTCACGTGCCTAGCTCGAGAAAGCAGCTGTTAGCTCTTTTCTGTATGGTTTGTTTCAAGGTGTGCCCAGGTGAGAAAGGTACCTCCAAGGAGCACAGAGAGCCTCTTGGAAAGGCAATCAGGGCACCAGCAGGGAGGTGGTGTCTGAGCTGGGGACTGGCCAGGCCAAGAAAGGGAGAGACTGTTTCAGGGAGAGGAGATAAATGCGGAGTTGTGAAACTAGTGGCATGTCCTGGGAACAGCACTGAGTGATTTAGAATCCCCGGAGTTTAAATTGTGAGGAGGAGTGGGATTAGGAGGGATGAAGACGGGAGTGGAGGCAGGGTTCAGATAGTGCAAAGAGCTTACTCTTGAGGCTGATGGGGACCTGGGATAGGGCCGTGATCATTTTCGTGTTCTAGAAAGAGTGATGCGCTGGAGAGAAGGCTGTGGGAGGCGGGAGGACTGGTAGGAGACCGGTACTGTCCTCTGGATTGTAGATGGTGGAGACTGGCATGGGGCATGGCCGGAGAATGGAGAAGGGGTTAAAGGCATATAGAGTATGCACGGGGACAGCAGGCAAAGGGATCAGACCGGGAGAAGCCCAGCCTGACTTTGTTGGCCTGGAGAACGATGTGCCACTGACTGAAATGGGATGTATAGGAGGAGAAGCAGTTTTGGGGGTGAGTGAAGAGGGATGATTCAGACGAAAGGGAAACACCTCTAGTGTTGAAATGGTCTTAATATTACTTTTGGTGAGTTCTTCTTACTGTTCCTTGGAATACATGCTAGCTGTGATAGACCACCAGACTCATGGGCACTGGCTCTATGTTTTACCTGGTTTTCTTACCCACCTACCAGCCGACCTTCACAATAACCACTTGTTACATGGAGTCCCCAGTACAGATAATGGAGCTCTTTTAGTCCAGCATTTCCCAAAAAATGTTCCAAGGAACCCCAGATCTGTAAGCTGAGAGACTGAAAAAGAATTCCATGTTTCATTTGGGGAATGCCGAGATCCACAAAGTTAAGCAAAATTTCTTTACTGCAGGACTTCTCAGAGCCTTGAATATATTCACATGCATCTGAATCCTCAAGGTGGAATATTTAGAAGACAGCCTTTGTAAATATACCTGATGATGGAATCTCTCTGGGATAACACTCATTATAATGCTAGTTCACTGGAAATACTCTGGAGACAGGTGATTAAGACTAATCCCTCGTTAAAAATATAATCATAAAATGTTTTAAAGTATTCAGGGAAATAGAGATGAGAATGATTATGTACCTATCTCCCAGCTTTAATCGATTATACCTTTATGCTCTATTGATTCAAGTGTCTTAAGAACTATCATAGGCCAGATGCAGTTAATTCCCCCATGTAGGCCTTGGTGATCCCACCCTGTTCTGTCTCCCTCCCGATATAAATCACACCGAGCTTGGGGTCCATGAATGTCTCACACACTTTATGTATCTCTGATTCACAGGCAGCATGTACAGTGCCATCAAATGTTGATGTTTAATGTTTGAAGTGTTGCAGAATTGTGCCCTTCCACACCTTGCTTTTCCCCGTGTTTATGTTGGGGGGATTCTCAGTGGATGAATAAAGCATAAGCCACATATCCATTCTTCCATAGATAAACTTCTAGTGTGTATTCAATTTGTTAGTATAAACAAAAATGTGGACAGCATTCTTGTCCACTCCACCTGTCTCCTTGGACATATAAGTGAGTTTCTCTAGTGATCCTTTCCAGAAGGAGAATTATGGCAACAGATTTCCAGGAGGCAACAGCTGTTTGTTAGGGGAGTTTCTGGTCCTCCACATTCTCACCAACACTTGGTATTACCAGATTTCCCCTCATGCTCCTTGGTTTTGTTGTTTGAGCTTGCATTGTCCTGATTCCTTGTGTTCCTGATTACATCTTTTCATGTTTACTGGCTCTTTGGTTTCTTCTGTGACTTCCCAGTGTTTCTCCTTTTTCCCTGTCTTTTTTTTTTTTAATGATTTTCCCTCCAATCTGTGTCTTGGTTTTGATTTTGTTTATGACGTTCTTTGCTGTACAGAATTTAACAGGTCTGCTGTAGCCAATTTTTACCAGTGTTCTCCTCTGTGGTTTGTGTTTGTAAGCTCTTTCTAAAGTTCTCCCTGTCGAGGAGTTGAAAGATACCCTCCATTTTTTTTTTTTTCCCCTACAAGCTTAAGATTGTGCTTTTCACATTTAGGTCGTTGCTTCTTCTTGGTTTAGTTTTGGGCAGTTTGAGACAGGAATCTGATTCTTCCATTTTCCATTTAAATTATCAACTGTTCCAGAGCTGTGTACTGAATGAGCTGTCCCTTCCTTGCTGATTGGCAAAGCCCTGTCCGTCCTAGGTCAGGGTTACCCACGATGGCCTTCCCTGTCCACCGCAGTACAGCTGAAGGGACGGCGTCCTTTGAGGAAGCGAGCAGGCTGCTCAGTGCAGGGAGGAGGTGACAGCAGGACAGGAAGCCCCGGGACACCAGGTAAGGACCAGGGATTTCCACACTACACTGGGGAGAAGAGCAACTGTGCTCTGGTATATGTTTCTTATCTTTCCCTTCTTCCTTTTCTTTCCCCTTCCTCTCCATCTTCCTTCTCTTTTTGTCTTCTTTATCCCAGGTAGGCTTGTGTTTCAGCTTCCAGACCTGCTTTAAAAAAATAATTAATTGATTAATTTGTGTATAATTGACATACAGTGTCATATTATATCTCAGTTTCTCAGTTGTGCAATAAAGTGACCTAACAATTCTATACATTTCCCAGTGCTCATCATGGTAAGGGCACTCTTAATTCCCTTCTTCTATTTCATCTATCTCCCCACCTACCTCCTCTTTGGCAAATGCCAGTTTGTCCCCTGTGTTTATAAAGAGTCTGTTTTGTTTTCGTTTTTTTTTTTTTTTTTTTTTTTTTTAAGAAAACTGCATGCTGGGGCGGGGTGGATTTGAACTCAAAGACCCTGAAACCAAGACCTGAGATGAGATCAAGAGTTGGACACTTGCCGACTGAGCCACCCAGGCACCGGTGCCAAGAGTCTGCTTTTTTTTTTTCCTTTGTTCATTTGCTTTGTTTCTTAGATTTTACATTCGAGACCTGTTTTTACGCATGATATAGCCATCAAAACACAATGACTCTTCAGGTAAATGATTTGTCAAAAATATGGCTGGGAAGATAACATTAACTTTTCAGGAGCGGGGGCTGGTTGGGCTGACCTCTTTCCCAGTCTGGAGAGATGGATGGTTGGGGCGATGACAAGCTACAGCACTTTGCCCTGGCTCCCGGTGATTCGTGGCTACTAATCCCTGGGGATATATTTTTATTTCCTTGGATATATTGGATGTGCAGGTGGTATATATTGAAAAAGCCTGTTGTTTATTGACACGAGCCCAGTAAAGACTCTGATTAATCTCGAAAATAAATAGAGAAAAGTAGAAGGTCACACTCCGGATCAAGAGCTCCGAATAGATCCCTGATCCCTGAGTTATTTATTTCCAGTTGAGAGAAATCCTCCCGGCGGAGATGTCAGGAGATGGATGAAGATGGCACATGGGGTGTGTGCGAGGCTCCTCTGGTTCTCTTTTCTAAACCTTTACTGTCTGTGCTGGTCAAAACGTGCTTCTCTGTCTCACTGTTTGGGAAAGAAGTTCAGCGTCTTCTCTTAGGATCCCATTCTCTTAAAGATGGTTGTTTGGAGATATTCCGTGCCTTCCCCAATGCCCTCAAGGGACCTGGAGACAAACTTTCTGGATTTCGCTGTGACCTCTGAGGATTGAAGTTGTCTATTGAGGTTCCCTTGGTGAATTCAGCACGTCTCCTGAGGGATGTTCAAATGCGTGTCCCATGTGTCTCGTGGCCTCTGTAGCAGGCGAGCAGGGTTGGCTTTCGGGATGCTCTTTCCCGTGGGGCTGAGCCTGAGCAGAAGAGGCTGGAATAGTGGAGGGAGCATGAGCTAGGAAGTTGTTATTTTGAGATATAAGGTCAGTCACCCAATTTGGCTTTGTACTCTTCCTTCCTCTTAGCCTGGCGTTCTGGTTCTCTTGTTTTGCCTCCCGTATGCCAGGTGCCCTAGCTCTCCATCCTCTTCCTCCCCTACTGGGGTATACCATGAACATTGCCTTTTGTCCAGAGAATGGAAGGAAACTTCTTGCAGATTTCTCTGGCTCCCATCTTTCTTTCTGACAATTCACCCTCCACATTGGCTGCCAAAGGGAATTTTCAAGAACACCAAATGAATTGTATTATTTCTTTGGTTAAACTCTTCCAGAAAAAGGGTTGGGCTTTTAATTTGGAGATGCCCCAGAAGTTGTACGCATCACTCCAGTTCACATCCTTCCATCTAAACTTAGGTCAGAGGGAGTCTGGGAAGTCAAGTGTTTACCTGTGTAGACTATGTCCAGCAACAGCACGGCAACTAGAAGAACAGAATGGATCTGGTGGCCAAGTAGCTGTCTCTGCCATAGCACCTGGCTATTTGATGCTTTGGTGATGTCCCTGTGTGGGGAGTCCCCCCCCCTTCCCATCCAACTCCCTCTTGACATATCTCAATAGCACTTCCTCCAGGAAGCCTTCCCTGGTTCCTCCACTTGTCTAAATCACCCTCCCTTCTGAGCTCTTCTTGGGCAGCAACTATGTCTTCTTCATCTTTATATCTCCTGTGCAGAGTATAAGGCAAAGCACAAAATAGGGGATCAATGAATGAATTATGGATAGATGGATACTGCAATGTTGGGAGCCCCTTAGTGGTAGGGGACAAAATGCATAAAGCTCTTTTTAAAATGTCAAAGAAAGACTCCAGAATGGATGTCTTTATTATTACTGTTTCCCTTTCCCTGGTGCAGGGCTTCTGAAACCTGGCTGGGTATTTGTTTCACCCAGGGAGAGTGTGAGAAATACAGTTTGTGGGTCCCTGTCCCCAGAAGTTCTGCTGAGTCAATATGAGGTGAGGACTGGGGAAGTGTGCTAAAAACAGAGACCCCTGGGGATCATGTTGCAGCCAGCCCTTGGGGAGAAGAATATGAGGTTGCAGGAAGCCAGTGCAAAATGAATTATGGAGGGACCCCGAGCTCCTTCCATTAGAGATGGGGTGAGACTAAACTATTGCCTGCCTGCCTTTCTCTCTCCCTCACCCCCTCCCTTCTTTTTCTTCCCCTAGTGATTACTTTCATTACACTTGGTAGCTAAGGGCTGAGAAATTCTAATCAGAAATGTATCCACTTATCCCGAAGCTTCTTAACTCCATCCGGTCCCTGTGGATACAATCTGGGGAGATTACATTTGATGAATTGCTAATGCATTTGTGGTCCCGGGTTCCACATCCCCTGTGGGATTTGAGCCAGCACCAGGCTGTCCTGGCTCGTTGCCCTCAAGGTGCTGGGCCCTGAGCATGCTGTAAGTTCCAGCTGAGACCCACGTGGGGGCCTTTTGGAGGAGCTACAAGGACCCTTCAGTTGGGGCTCCTCTTTTTACTTCTCTTCAAAGTGACTGAGCACTGTGTGTACATGCAAAAGAGGATACAAAGAGGGTAAGCCCCTCGAGTTTCCCTGTGACCTCCCTTAGAACCATTACTGGAGTCTCCAGGGGAAATGGATAACTTCAGTGATAACGTACATTTAGGAACACATGGTAAAAGGTCAGATTGCCAGAACATAACGTCATTGTTTTCCTGAACCCCAAGCAACTGGCAGGGGTCCTAAACTCTAAGGCTGCTGTGGCCAGGTAGATAACATACTTGAGTGATTTAAGATATTAGGGAGGAGTGGGGACTGTGGCAAACTAGAAAGTATCTAAGAGCATTCATGTTCAAAATGGCAATAGCCAAAGCAAAGAAACATGCTGAGGGTTATTCTTACGATCAACAGTCTGTGATTCTCACAGTCTCAGAATGCCAGTCCTGAGACCTACACACAGGGCATCTTGGTCTGTTTCTCCCTGTGTCCCTTATCCCAGCTGGTGTGAGCTGAAACTCAATATTGACTCCTTGGGAAAGGATAAAAGATTCTCCATTTTGGGCCATTGGGTGGCACTTGACTCTCACGGGATTTAGAAAGGAGCTAGTCCCTGCCCTAGCTTGGGGAAAGGCGCATGGCTCTGTGATGGCCTTGTGTGACTTAGCTGATGGGACAGATGCACAGACGGGAGAGTTGGAGTGAGAGTGGGGCGGGGGCTGAAGAGAGACTGGAGACTTACAGTGCTGATGGGAAGTGCTCATGGTTGTTCAGTAAGAGAGAGGCCAGAAGGTGCTAGAGCAGCAAGAGGGACTTCAGAGATGGGCTCAGGCTGCTCCCTGCAGGGAGGCGAGACTTGGATGGGTGACAGTCATAATGACAACAGCCAGTGTTTCTTGGGCAGTGTACTTGATCTGACGTGTGACATTTCATCCTCCAAACCCCCCAATGAACAGTTCCATTTTGTTTGCTTACAGTTGAGCCATATGACTCTTTAGAGGTTGGATAATCATAGCTAGCACTTACTGTCAGATATCGCTTTTAGCACGGTGTGGGTATTTACCTACTTAACGCCACGAAGTGGGTTATTATTATTATTATTATTTTAAAGATTTTATTTATTTATTTATTTGAAGGGGGTGGAGTAGAGGGAGAGAATCTCAAGAAGACTCCCCACTGAGTGTGTAGCCAGACTCGGGGCTTGATCCCACGACCCTGAGATCGTGACCTGAGCCGAAATCAAGAGTCAGATGCTTAACTGAGTCACTGAGGCACCCTGGGTTTTATTATTACTATCCCCATCTTGCAGATGAGGAAAGTGAGACCCAGGGATGGTGAGAAATTTTCTGAGTATTACCCTGCTGGTAAGGGGAAGATCCAGGATTTAAGCCCAGATAGGCTGGTTCCCACGTTCTTGTTCTTAGCTCCCGTATTCCCTCCCTAACTTGCCTGATACCGCACGAGTACTGAATGGTGGGATAAAGTCTGGATCCTGACCTGGGAGCTCTAGGTACATTTCCCTGCACACTGCCCCCGCCCCCCCCCCCGACCTCCCCAAGAGCATGAACTTAAGGAGAATGTGAGAAAGTGTCTATTTAAAATAAGAAATTTAGTTTCAAATGTTTGTCCAATGTTAACCAGGCAGATAGTGTAACTAATGTCCAGAAAGAAATAAGACCAGGTCACAGAAAGTAAGTCATGGGGGTGGTGGGGTGGGGGGCAGACGTGTGTGCAGCCCCTGGACCAGTCGGGAGTCAGGTGGGTCCAGGGGGGGCAGGTGGTAGGAGCCTACTAGGATTTGGAGAGGATCCGGAGGCAGGGCAGTTGAATTCTATCTATGTTCATCTTGAAAACAGGCACAACACTGAAAAAAAATTAAAATAAAAAAAAAGAAAATAGACACCTGCTTAATATGTTGGTTACAGGCTGTTTTAAAATATAGTGTATTAATAGAAAATTTGAGATCTAGCCAGAAGATCAGAAGATGACTGCCATTGAAAAGCTAGTTTGTTGCTCCTTTTTCCCGAGGGGAGGGCACTTGCAGCACCCACGGGGCCACACCGGGAAGCACCAGGTTGGGTCGGGAGGCCCAGGGAGCAAGAGAAACCATGTGCAAGAACCTTTACCGCGATTTCTGAGGACTGGGTGAGCCAGAGTCAGCACGTTTAGAATTGGCCCGTTTGCATCATGTCAGCGGCTCGGGGGTAGAGGGGCTGTTCCCGTTGTCTGGGACTTAGTCCTGGGGTGTTTAAGGGCAGGAGGAAAGAGGCTCAGAGTGTGAGAGCCATGTGAGGACCTGGTAGAGGAGGTGGGGTCGTGGGCTCTGAACTGGTGGGCTTGTATGCGCAGAGTGCACTCACAGGTAAGTTCGTTGTCTCAAGAAATGGGCCATTCCTGGGAGAGGCTGTCCCTCCAGAGCTGGCATGGCCCCACGTGTCAAAGCATCAGAATACAGAAAATAAAAGCCACAGTTAAGACGCGGACCCTGGTCTGACTTCTCTCCAGGGTACAGTTTCATTGCAGTTTTATGATCTCAACCTATGGAAGTTAATTTTTATAGGACTTTTTTTTTTTTTTAAATCGCAGGCTGAGTATATCACGAGGATCTCTCCCTCCTCCCCCCATTTTATTATTCTTGGACGCACAAGGGTCCAGGCACGCGGTGAAGGAGATATGCTGTGCCAATCAATGATTAGATGCTGTACCGTGCACACACGGACCCTCCTAGTGTCTGCTGTGCCCATCGTGAGAGCCTGTCCCTTAGAATAAGGATAGGACATTAGAACGTCATTCAGGACGTGGACTGCACAAGAGCTCCACACCCAAGGAAAGCGGTATCATTCCCTTGATAGGTGTGTACGTTTATTAGACATTTCCAGCAGATGGCACTCAAGCCTCTCAATCTAACAAAGTCCACTAGGATGACATTTCTGACAAACAGAAATAAAGCGCCTCTAAGTGGCACCTAGATCCTGAGAGGGTCCGCTGCCCAGCAGTCCTGGTCCCAGGGGCCACCCTGCTCTTCTCCAGCTCTGCAAGCGTTGCGATTACGTCTCATCAGCCAGCAAGAGACGGGCTTCTCAGCTTAGCCACCGTGGAAGTTCCTTGGAGTGCCAAAGAAGCCTAACTTTTGGGTCTACTACCAGAGCCCGGAGGAGAGAACGGAGAGGTCTCAGAAGGCCAGAAGAGTAGCACAAGTCAAGGAGGTGGTGCGTGGTGTCAGGGGTTCTGACAGCCTGGGAAAGAGGGAGGCTTCTGCTCTTAGGGTGGGGGTGGGCAGAGGGCATCTGTGGTCCGAGAGAAGGGCTGACATGGGAGGATGTATGCATTCAAGCTGTAGGTCAGTTGTTTAAGGAGTCCTGTGCTAGGGACTAACCAGAAAACCGAAGGATTGTCCAACTACTCGGACACATAAGGTAAGGTGAAACAAAAACAGTGCAGCCTTGGACTTCCGTTCTCTTCTATGGCGACAATAGGGTCGGTGATGACAGACCCTGGCCAGGGCACCTGCCCAGCACTTGCCGTGCTCGGAGCAAGACCAGTAGCCAGCTGATCATCTGACCTTCTGTTCTTTATGGGGAGGAACTTTAGGGAAAGATTGCAAAGCCACTGAGGAAGAAGGTAAAACCCTAGGGAACTGGTGATATAGGGATCCCAAGTCGCTCTGAGTGGGGCGCCCGGAAAGATTCGTTTTATGTTCTTTGAGAAAGGAGGAGAGAACGGGGGGCAGAAGGAGGAAGGAAGGAGGGATGGTGATCAAGACCGTGAAAACCTGGGTTCTTAATGAGTGGGGCTGTCAGGAGAGGTGCCCCTGGGCATGTGGTTGCTGAGGGGAGACAGGAAAGTCTGACACACAGTTTGAGTGTATCAGTGTAGTGCGCTGTGGGAGCTGGCTCCATGCACCCTCTCCCCCAGGTCTAGAAGTTTCTGTGGGGTGTGTGTGAGTTTGAGAGAAAGAATAGGGAGACAAGCTCAAGTTCAGGCCTGGCCAGGCGGATGTGGTGCAGGATAGGGAAGGCATGAGCGGAGGAAAGCCCAGAAGGAGTAATGGCCATTTCCATGTAAGCCCCTCAGATCTGGAAAATCATGGTGAAAGCTTTCAACCTCATAAACTATGAAGTTAGGAGTTTCACTCACTTACACAAGATGTCAGAGCTTGGGAAGCCTGGCAGACGTCTGAGTCCCGTAAACTACCTTGTGTATTGTGGGGCTTTTGGAAGCCTTCCTGATCTCAGGAAGGTATGTGTACCTACAGAATCCTACAGAATGTTCCTGAGCCAACTAAGCTGTTAAAGGTTCCGCTCATCTTGTTCTTTCAGGAGAATTTATCTTTATCTTTTTAATTTTTTTGATTTTATTTATGTATTTATTTGAGAGCACGCACTGTTGGGGAGAGCAGCAGAAGGAGAGGGAGAGAGAGAAGCAGGCTCTCCACCGAGTAGGGAGCCCGATGCGGGGCTCAGCCCCAGGGCCTTGAGATCATGACCTGAGCCTAAGGCAGACGCTTAACTGACTGAGGCACCCAGGTGCCCCGGATTTATTTTTCTCGGTCTCCTCAGATACAATAATGCCGGGGAGAAGCATTCAACCAATACATTCTTTTCTTTAGTAGATATGTCTTTTAAGAAATAAGTTTTGAATGGCTTTGTATTTGTAAATTCGTCCATTTAGTGATTTAACGTCTGTTTATTAGCTGCCTGATACACGCTGGGATGCGCTCTTGGCCATGGGGAGCCAGGGAGAAGGTGACCGAGGCACGAGTAGGATTGATCAGAGTAACAGGTATATCGCAACTCAGGGTCACAGTTCTAGCCCCTACTTTTCATTTGCTTGACAAAGTGTGGCAGAAAGATCCCTGGGTAGAAATCACTTTATGCTCCAGGAAATCCAGGCCTACTTTTCCAGCACTGTCTGGTAGGCTTCTGAAGTTTTTGCTGAGAGCAGGAAGGTAGGCAATGGGCCCAGGGTAGGCCTGGCCAACGTCATCCTCAGGGAGGAGTCTCGGGGGTTCGGCCTCACCCCCTCTGCTTTCCCATTACTGAGACCGTGTGCATTCTTAGTCTCACGCTGGCTCTATAAAGGGATTGTGAACTTGTTCTGAAAACCGAATATAAAATTGCTTTGGAGAGCTCTCATTTTGGTCTCCTGGTGGGCTGTAAGCAAACACGTTCTTGGAAGCTGAGCAGTGAAGCCCCATTGTTTTAGGCCAGGAGGACGGCCCCGATGCCCCATCTGCGCTGCTCTGGGAGTCCCAGCTGCCTGTGGCCTATCAGAAAGGGGCCGGGGGGGGGGGGAGCACGGCCCCGGGACCCAGAAGGGGCTCGGTGTATGCCCGGTACAGAGCCACCAACCGCACCCCCCACTTCCCTTTTTCCCAGAGATGTGTGTGCTTTCTGATTTCAATACTGAAATAAAGTTCACTCCTTTGAGTGTGTACTCCTGAGATTTTTGAAAGAAAGTGTATAGTTGTTTAAGCACGCTCAGGAGGCGGGATGACCCCGTGAAGCTCCTCAGTGTCCCACTCCTGACAAACACTGATCAATCTCATGTCCCCTCTAGTTTTGTCTTGGCGAAATGTCACCGCCACGACGAGAAGGGTGAAACCTTTTGAGTTGTAGCCTTCTTTCCCTCAGCACTGTGTAGTCACCATTCGCCATGTCCCTGTGTATCAGCAGTTGGGTCCCTGTCTGTCGCCGTGTGGCGTTGTTCCCTCATGTGATTGTAGCAGCTTGCTTATTCGGTCACCAGTTGAGGGACTTTGGAGTTGTTTTTCATTTTTGGCAGTTACGGAAAAGTCCCAGTAAACCTTTGGGGACGGTGTTTGTGTGAACATACGTTTTCATTTCACTTGGGTCAATCCTGAGAAGTGGGATTTCTGGTTTGGATGATAAGTGTCTGTTTAACTTGATAAGAAAGGTCAAACTGCTCCCCAAAGTCAGCCATTTTTCATTCCCATCAGCTCTGTATGAGAGCTTCGGTTCCTCTCCATCCTCGCCAGCACTGGGCGTTGTCAGTTGAGCACATTATCCCCAATCGGCCATTCTAATAGGTGTGTAGTGGTATGTCCTTGCGGTTTTAATTTACATTTCTCTAATGATGAATGAGACTGAACCTCTTCTCATGGGCTTATCTTCTAGAAGTATGTCATTGGTAATGTGTCTGTTAATAGCTTTCTCCTATTTTTGGGTGGTTTGTTTTTTTGTTATTCAGTTTAGAGAGTTCTTTATATATGCTGGATACAAGTCCTTTATCAGATGTATACTTTGCAAATGTTTTCTCCAATTTTTTGTCTTATCTTTTCATTCTCTTACCAGTGTCTTTTAAAGTATAGAAGATCTTAAACTGATGGTTACCAGAAGGGAGGTGGGTAGGGGAATGGATGAAGTAGACAATGGGAAATGTACTTTTTGAATCACTATTTTGGAGACCTGAAATGAATATAACACTCTATGTTAACTATACTGGAATTAAAATAAAATAATAAAAAATAAATTGTAGAAGTTCTAAATTTTGATGAAGCCCAATTTTTGAATTTATTTTTCATAAACTGTGCTTTTGGTGTCATGTCTATAAATTCTTTGCCTAACTTGCAATTATGTCAATCTTCCTCTGTTTTTAAAAGTTTTATAGTTTAAGTTTATATTGATGATTCATTTTGAATTAATTTTTATGTAGGATGTCAACTTTAGGTCAAGTTTCTTTTCTTTCTTTATTTCTTCTCCTTCTTTCTTTTTTTTTTTTGCATATGAATGTCCAGTTGTTCCAACATTATTTGTTGAAAGACTATATTTTTTTCTCCAGTGAATCTTTGTTTAATCTTTGTCAAGAATCAATTTGCCATATTCATTTGAGTCTATTTCTGGACTCTCTATTATGTTCTACAGACCCATCTGTCTATTCTTTCACCAATATCACACTGTCTTGATTAATGTACCTTTATAGGAAGTCTAAAAATTGAAGAGTTTGAATATCATGACTTTATTCTTATTTTTCAAAATCATTTTGGCTATTTTAGTTTCTTTGCCTTTTCAAATACATTTTAGGGTAGTGCCTGTATCTATGAAAAATCAGGCTTGGATTTCGGTAGATATTGCATTAAATCTATAAATAATTTAGGAAGAATTGATATCTTTAATATTTGAATCTTCCAATACATGAATATAGTATGTGTCTTCATTTATTTAAGGTCTTCTTCTTCAATTTCTGTCATTGATGGTTTATAATTTGTATGTATGTATGTATATATTTATCTATTTTTAAAGATTTTATTTATTTATTTGACAGGGAGAGATCACAAGCAGGCAGAGAGGCAGGCAGAGAGAGAGGAGGAAGCAGGCTCCCTGCTGAGCAGAGAGCCCGATGCAGGCCTTGATCCCAGGACCCTGAGATCATGACCTCAGCCGAAGGCAGAGGCTTAACCGAGCCACCCAGGTGCCCAATGATTTGTAATTTTTAGCATATAGATGCTATAATGTTTAATTTTCTTGGAATTATTGTAAATGGTATTTTTTAATGCTTTGTTTCTGAAGACAAGGTTAAAATGTTGACCTGTATCTTGTGACTTTGCAAAACACACTGAAGAGCTCTAACCTAACATTTGCTCAACCTCATTTATAATCCCTAGGTCCTAGTTTTTTTTTTTTTCTTTGAAATTTTCTATGTAGTAATTATGTTGTCTGTGAAAATGAATAGTTTTCTTTCTTTCTTTTTAATATGTGTACTTTTTTCCTTCTTATTGATATTCTGGCTAGAACTTCCAGTATGATTTTTAATAAGAGTAGAGAGTGTAGACATTCTTGTCTTTTCCCCAATTTTATGATAAAAATAGTTTTTCACCATTATATATGATGTTAGCTGTAGGTTTTTGTAGCTATCCTTTATGAGACTGAGGAGTCTCTTCTATTCCTAAGGCATGGAGACTTTTTGTCATAAACAAGTATTAAATTTTGTAAAAAAATTTTTCTGTACCAATTGATTTAATCATGAGAGTATTCTTTTTTAGAATACTAATATGGTATATTACAGTAATTGATTGATTCTTGAGTATTGAACCAGACTTGTATTCTAGGATAAACTCCATTTGGTCATGGTATATTATTATTTTTATATATTGCTGGCTTCAGTTTGCTAAAATTTTAATTGTAGATATTTGCATGCATGTTTATGAGGCATACAACTCTGTTTTTTTTTTTTAATTTTCTTGTATTATCTTTGGTTCTGTGCTGGACTCTTAAAATAAGTCAAGTTCTGTTCTGGAAGAGACTGATGTTATTTTATCTTTAAACATTTGGTAGAATTTCACATGAAAGTATCTAGCCTGGAGATTTCATTTTCAGGAAGTCTTAAAGTATGAATTCACTGCCTTCCTTCCTTCCTTCTTTTCTTCCTTCCTTTCTTTCTTCTTCCTTCCCTCCTTCCTTTCTTCTTTCTTTCTTCTTTCAATTTTATTTATTTGACACAGAGAAAGAGAGATTGAGAGATTGAGAGAGAGAGAGAGATAGAGATAGAGAGAGAGAGCACACAAGCAAGGGGAGTGGCAGGCAGAGGGAGAAGCAGATTCCTTGCTCAGCAAGGAGCCTGATGCAGGACTTGATCCCAGGACCTTGGGATCATGACCTCAGCCAAAGGTAGATGCTTAACCTACTGAGCCTTCTAGGCACTCATGAAATCACTTTCTTGAATAGTTATAAGATTGTTCAGATTATCTATTTCATTTTGGATGAATTTAATTGTTTTGGTTTTCAAGACATTTGTCATTTTATATTGTAGGATTTCTATCTGTGTAACTATTTGTGGTATTTCCTTAGCATATATTTTTTCCTTTATCATAGTTTTAATTTATTTGAAATCTGTAGTGATACGCCATTTTCAAGCCTTATATTGGTCATTTATATATTTTCTTTTTCTATCTCGCTAGAGTTTTGCCCATTTTTGGGGGGAATCTTTTCAAAGAGTCAGGTCTTGATTCTATGGATTTTTTTCTGTTATTTTTCTCAATTTTGGTGTCTTTATGGGAAGCTTAGGTGGTTGTTTTGAGACTTTTTAAAAATAGAAGCTAATTAATAACTCTAAATTTCCCTTAAGTACTGCTTTCGCTGAATTTAACCACATTTGAAAATGCAGATGTGAACAATGAATCATGGAATACAACATCAAAAACTAATGATGTACTGAATGGTGACTAACACAATGTAATAAAATAAAAAAATGCACCTTTTCATTTTCATTTGGTTCAAAATATTTTCTAATTTGCCTTAGGAATTCCTCTTTAATCCATTGATTATTCAGGAGTATGTTGTTCAATATCTAAATGTTAAAATATTTTTCAGTTATCAATATAAATTGATTTTTAGTTTCATTCCTTTATTGTCAGATAGTATTTTATGTATGATTTCAATTTTTAAAAATTTGTTAAAATTTAGGTTTTTTGGACCCAGAATATTGTTTATATTGGTGAATGTTTCATGCATACTTGAGAAGAATATCTATCCTGGTTATTGAATGCAGTATTCTTTATATCAATTATAGCCAGTTGGTTGATGCTGTTAAATTCTTCTATATATTTGATGATTTTTTGTGTACTCATTCTACTGATTTTTGAGAATGGGATATTGAAGACTCTACAAAGGACAGGTGATGCCCAATGATCCCTGCCTCCTGGTGTCCCCATTCTTGTATAATCCACTCCCTTTGAGTGTGAGTGGGGCTTCTGATTTTTTTCAGTCAATAGAATGTGGCAAAGATGATGTTACTTCCACAATTGATTTACATTATGTAAGCCTCCATCTTGAAGGGTGCCAAGAATACACAATTGGGAAAGGGTAGTTTTTTCAACAAATCATGTTGAGAAAAATGGCTATCCACATACACAAGCATGGGACTGGTCCCTTACATCACACACAAAAATCAACTCAAAATGGATTAAAGACTTAAATATATGATCTGAAACTATACAACTCCTACAAATTCTGAAAACAGGAGAAAAGCTTCATGATGTTGGCCTTGGTAATGATATCTTGGATATGACACCGAAAGCCCAAGCAATCAAAGCAAAAAGTGACACAACTGGGACTATACAAAATAAAAAAAATTTCTGCAGAGCAAAGAAACCATCAACAGAGTGAAAAGGCAGCCTAAGCAATGGGAGAAGTTATCTGCAAACTGTATATCTGCTAAGGAGTTACCTGCAAGATTTAAGGAATTCCTGTAATTCAACATCAAAAAACCCCCCAAACAATCCAATCAAAAACCTCCAAGCAAAGGCTCTGAGGAGACATTTCTCCAAAGAAGACATAGAGATGGTCAACAGGTATGAGGTCAATATCACTCATCATCAGGGAAATGCAAATTAAAACCTAAATGTGGTATCACCTTACACCCGTTAGGATAGTCATTATACATAAAAAAAAAATTAACCAATGTCAGTGAGGATGTGGAAAACTTGGAAGCCTTGTTCACTGTTAGTGGGAATGTAAAACAATGCACCTGCTATGGAGAACAGTATGGAAAGTAGTCATTTGCAACCAGTTCATTTATGAAAAAATATGCTCACTTCTGTGTTTGGATCCCTGAAGACGAGACAACTCAAAGAACTGAAATTTTACTGGGTAAGTTTAAGTGGGAAGCAAATGATTATTTAATCAAAATGACTCCTGTAAGCCATTCTGCAGTGTTTTGGTTGAGCAAGACTGCATCTTAAAAGGACTTCTGCATGTTAATCGACCATGTACTTTGGTCATCAGATGCTTCAATTTAGATTCAAAACTTCATTTCTGGTGGTCTGTAGGATGTATATCCGATAAATAAACCCTGTATTATCCAAAGAATCCTCTATAAATTCTCCAATAACCCACCTTAAAAAAAGAACCAAATGTTGTTGTGTAGTTAAGTATATCTGCTTAAATGATGCTCTTTACCTCTCAAAGTCTCTTCACCACATCACAAAATGTCCCTATGAAAAGTACCTCTGATGCCATGACTCTAATCCCCTGAGATAGGCATGGACACAGGCCCAGATACAGGAAGTGTGTTTCTGGCATACACAGTTACTTATTGACAGCCTTAGACTAGAATCCAAGGTGATTGACTCTCAGCTTTACCACATTATCAGGCTGCTTTGAAAATCTTGCATCCTTGAAGGGTGACTGTTGATTTTGGCCATTTAGCAGAGTTATCAGGGCACACTCATTAATTAAGCAAGTATGTAAAGCAGATTAGGATCAATGTGTGTATCTTTCACTGAGGATGACTAGATGCTTTCTAGTCTGGCAAAAGATGTTTGCATTGGTGGACACCAGAGGACATGCCAAGAGGATAAAGATACTGGTAAGAGGATGGCCAAAACTTGGAAGAAAAATATCACCAATGCCACAGAGTGTTGCTTAAGCCAGATGTTGGCAGTGGGCCCGGTTCCCTGTATTATGTAGATAAGATGGGCTCCGTCTTCCATCTCAATCCTGTAGGAAGTCTAGTGCCTTCACAAGGTTTTTGTAAATTCCTGTTTACACTTGTTTCTAGTTATTCTTCAGTAGCATTCTGGTTTTGCCAAATTAACATTTTCTGCTGTGCTTTTTGAAACTGCTCCATAATTTCTGCCCTGGCCTTGACCCAAACATGTGAAACTGATCTGTGTTATTTATTCCCTTGCATGCAAACAAACTCTCCAAGACTATTGGATGATGTCAAACGAGTTCCTACAGGTTAATGGGGGGCAATCCGACCACTGATAAAAATAATCACTGTACTATATTGAACACATTAAATATATTTAAATATAGGAGTGCATAATAATTATGATAATAATAATAAAAAGACCTCATTTATAACCTTTGGAGTCTAGAAAAACTAATTGTTATTTTGAAAGTTGGCAAAAAAAGGGGAAAGTAACAATTTTTATTGTGCCCACGCCTTACCAAACCTCGGAGTAACTGAATAGTTGACAAGGGAAGTTTGCCTTTATAGAAGTGGATAGATGCAGAAGGACCAATCAAATTAGAGTACCGCTATTTTGCAACCGCTAATGAAATAATGGTGTGGGCAGTGATCATCAATGGTATTGGTATCATAAAATGAGAAACAGCTGGATATCACATGTCTCCTAATGAAAGTTTTCAACACTATTTAGGAAAGAGTCTTGCCAAAAGAAATCAAATTATCGAAAGACTTGACTGGATTGCAGCGTTCTTCCTTTTGCCAAGACTAACTTGTAAGGGATGTAGAGTACTTCCACCAAGAAGGATTTGCTTCAAAATAGCCTGAGGAGGGAAAAAAATGGGTGAGGATAGAGATGAACAAGATTGTCCATGGGCAGTTAGTTGTGGCGGCTGAGTGGTGGCTACCCGTGGCTTTGCGTTTTCCTTCATCTCTATTTGAAAACTTCCGTAATTCATATATTTCCGTACTGTCCTAATGTAGAATAAACAAAACAACCACACACACACAAAGCAGCTCCATGTGGTAGATTTTTATTGGAAACTCAGCAGTAATAGTGAGGGAGGTCACACCAAGCTTCACATAATAGTTCATTTAACGCTGAATATTAGACTTCTTTTTCTTAAAAAATGCTCCTCTGCTTTTCAACCACTCAAAACCTGACTGACTTCTGTGTTTGGTTTCCCCTGTGTCTCCTGCCACTCCCCATCGTTGGCGATGTCAGAAAACACTCCTACTTCACTGTGTAGAGCAATTCAGTAGTCTGGACCCCAAAAGCCAACTCCGGACTTTCCTTTGCAAGTCAGATGTTTTATTGATGGGCTAGACAACACGAGCTTTCTCTCGATTGCACAGCTTTGCCTTGTATTTGAGAGGGTAAAGACAAAGCTACTATAACAAAGTAAGCCACAGTGCAAGTCCTCAAAAAGGGAAACATATGTCTCTCTCCATAATGGCTCTGCAGATGGGTAGCCCAGCTCCTCTCTATGCACTGATTCAGGGACCCAAGTTCCCCACAGCCGGTGCCCCAGCCCTAGTGCAGGGAATTGTTGGTGAGAACGGACTGGGGTGTGAGAGAATCCATGCCCAGAGTCCACAGGAGCAGACCTGGAAGCTGAACACATCCTTCCTGCTCACACCTGATCCACGGGCACCTGAGCAAGACTCCCCAGCCACGCAGAGCTGGGATGGAGTTTCTCTGCGACCTTGTGTTCAGCCGTGGTTTTGCATCTGCAGCATGGGGAGAATGGAGTCTTGTAGTCCACATCTCTGCTCTCAGTCTCTACAAAGGAAACAGAGGATTCGTCCCTGGTGTGTGTGGTTCGTAACCAGCACGTAGCACACGTGGCCGCTGGGCAAGCGCAGCTATATGTCTTCGCCTCCTGTGCTTCTAAAGGTTGAGAAGTAGTGGCGATTTTGCCCTGCCCTGGGGCAAGACGCTGCCAGGCCCACGCCTTCTCTGTCCAGTCTAGGGGCACAGACTGTCGCGTGCATGCTTATGTCTTAGTGCTGTAATTAGAATGTCGGGTCCACGGGAGCAGCTCAGTTTGGAGGTGCGTATTCTCGTCCCTCCCATTTGGCCCTGCTTTAGGGGACACAAGTGGCTTTTTAAAATTTTTTGTGCCTTTGCAGATTCTAGTCTGTTTCAGACGCTCCAGAGCAGGAAGGTGGAGGTGCTGGGGGAGAGAAGGACCGATCTCCTCCCAGCTGGTTCTCCTGGGCTCTCTGCCCTTGGGGCCTGGCAGACGCATAGACCTGACTTGTGTTGGGATTCGGAGCTTCCTCAATGGGTCTCTTGACTGCTTTCTTTGAGCAGGACTTTGCTTTCTTATTCTGGATGGTGGCTTGAGACATCTCCTATGATCTTAACCTCTGACTTCTCGCTGCAGAGATGTCTCTAGCACACTGTAGGGGGGAGGTCCTACCAGCCCCAAGACTCCTGGCTGGCTTCCTCTCCCATGGGGCCCACATTGGTCCTTGGGAAGCACTCACACCCTAGGGGAGCGTGGGCCAATACTCTTCGGCCACCTTGGACCTCTAGATTTGCCTTGTGGGAGTTGGAGCTCAGCACTCACCCCCCAGCTGTGGGAGCCTCATACGGAATGAACTCTCCGCAGTGCCCTGTCCGCTCACTCCTGTGAAGTCCTTCCTCCCCACAGGGGAAGTCCTTCTCTCCCACTCTTTGGGAGGGAGGTGGGATTTACGTCACAGCTTGCCCTAAAGATCCGATGCCTGTTTGTACTGAGGCTGAGAATGGGCTTCTCGTGCGACCTTTGTAAATTCTGCATTTGGTGATCTGTGTCTTGGGCAATTTGGTGTTGGACATCTATGGTCTTGGCGTTCAGCAGACACTGAAGCAGGAAGTGCTCTATCCTCTTATCCTGTTATAGAAAGGAATCGTGCTGCCTGCAGAGGGCAAAGCAGCCCCCGCCAGCTTTGGGTTTAAATAACACTCTTTATCTCCCCACTGCAGTGAGACCCCGATCTGTGGCACAGCCCTTTCTGTGAAAAACAAAACTGATAGGGAAGTCAGCGTGAATATCTTGCCCATGTGTCTCCGTCTTCCACTCCTGTCCGAGCCTGAGTGAGCCTAATGACTGGGTGGGACAATCTCTTTGACAAGGATTTTTATCCTCAGCTTTTTGCCGTGTAGCTCATTAGGAAAAATAACACTTTCATCTTGGTATGACCTGTGGGTGTTTTCTTTAAATTCAGCAAAACAAATCCTTCGGATCCTGTGCACTTTCTCTGCCACATAAATTGCAATTATTAGATCAGTGGAAAGTAGCGGGAAGGGGAAGCCCAAGGCTGTGTTTATTAGACCCAATTAGAGTAGACCTTGGATTAATATGTTTCCACCTCCATATGTCCGAGCCCTTCTCAAGGCTGTGAGGCCAATAGAAAATTTACGGCCAAGTGGGCCGAGGGCAGCCCAGTCCCCTGGAGACAGTGGTCTGTCATTATGCCAATGTGTGTCTTGAGTTTCAGAGCCTGGAGCTAAGGGGATCCATACCTCGCACCACCGCTCAATGCCTCCTGAGTGCTGAGAGCTGAGGGTCTGTGTTCCGGATGAAGAAAACAGCCCCTGATGCCAGGGAACGTGGAACCAAGGCATGGAGAGGAGGTGAGTGGAAACACAGCCCTGGTCAGCTGTCCCAAAGGCCAGTCTTTCCAGGGCCCTGTTCTGAGCCCTCCCCCAGCACAGCTGCGCATCACCCCCTCCACGGGGGCTCCCCCACCTCCTTCCTTCCCAACTGGCCTCCAAATTCATGCTGACCACCCTTCTCTGACCCATCCACCGCCTGTCCATCTCCGGATCCCCAACTCCCGTGTGAGTTCAGTCTTCGGCTCTCATTACTCATGAAGGTCCCTGGCCTGGATCCAATGGCTTTGACCTCTATTCCATCCAGGGTTTGACCACCATGGCTGGCCCTGTTATTACTGCGGCAGCCCTTCTCCCTGCCATAGCCCTGAGCTTCCCCCATGATCTCAGTCCAGCTACGTTCCCTGGGGAGGAGGAGGCAAACCTCTGAAGTTAATCCCCAGAGAGGATGGCCCGTCATGTAATACCAACTTCCATGGATTTAATTCAAAAGAAGACTCCTGCTTAATGTAGGATTATTTCACATACTGTCTTGCTTGAGTTTGGGATGCTTATTCTTGGGGAGTTGTGATTTTTCCCAGGGAACTCTGACGACATCCAGCTCATCACTTCCCATCAAATTTGGGGCTCCTCAACGGCTAAAATCTCAGAGAGAATCTCACTTGCAACCTGCTTTCTGGTCACTGCACCTGTAGATCCCCAAACATGCTGCGCTTTGCAAGCTTTTGCCCCTGATATTCCCTCCATCAGTAATAATGCTCTCCCTTGTACCTTGGTGAACTCCTCATGGCCTTCTGACACCCGCTCTGGATTCTTCCCAGATTTTTCAGGTTGCTTTGATTCTGTTTTCCTTTAGGCAAATGGCATCTTCCATACATTGTATCTTTACTCAGACATAACCGTGATTTTATATTTAACTTTTTCCTTGTAGATCTTTCTTCTCCTGGAAATGACAATGTCTACCCGGTGTAGGCACCAGCACGAAGGAGGGTGGATGTGGGTGTAGAGATGCTGCCAGGTCAGGGCTCTTTCTAAGTGGAGGGTCTGTATGCTGAGTCGCTTTAAGCAACAGAGCTGTCCAAGGTCACGGTGGGACAGAGTCCCAGACTCAGCCGCTCAGGTCCAGACTGCAGAGAGAAGCCAGACTGGGGACTGCATGGAGGTTGCTGACAGTGCACGGGTGGGGGCAGTGAAGGAAAGGGGTGATAGGCCAGGCAGCCCAGGGCCTGGCCAGCAGGTGCCCTCTAAGCCACTCCGCAGGGGGAATGTGGTTGGCCAAACCTGTATTGATGTCACTGGGTTGGGCTCCTGCGCACTAACCAAGCAGAGCTCCGTGGTTTTACCTCAGGAACAAGAGCGTCCTCTCCTATAATCCCACCGCTGTGGAAAGGCAGCCAAGGCTGAATTATAGTTACCTCCTCCAGGAGGGGTGCAGGGACTCGTCTCTTGACTTACTCCGTATAAGCTGGCTCCCACTAGAGACCCTGAGTGTACTGAACGTTGAGGGATATAGCGAAAGGCGTCACCAAGTCAACAGCTAATAGGCAGGGATAACCATTGTCTTTTTCCAAGTGTATATTCTTGGCTTCTTTGTCACAAATCAATTGACTATCTATGTTTATTTCTGGGCTCTGTATTCTGTCCCATTGATCTATGTGTCTGTTTCTATGCCAATACCATACTTTTTTGATTACTGTAGCTTTGTAATACATGATGCCTCTAGCTTTATCCTTCTTTCTCAGGATTTCCTTGGCTAATTGGGGTCTTTGTTGGTTCCATATAAGTTTTAGGATATGGATTCTCTTTCTGTGAAAAATTCTGTTTTTTTTTGAAGCTTTTATTTAAATTCCAGTTAGTTAATATACAGTATAATATTAGTTTCAGGTGTAAAATATACTGATTCCATACCTCTATACAATGCCCAGGGCTCATCACAAGCACTCTTCTAATCCTATCACCTATTTCTCCCACTCCCCCACCCACCTCCTCTCTTGTAACCATTAGTTTATTCTCTGTGGGTTAGAGTCATTTTTTGGCTTGCCTCTCTCTGTCTCCCTCCCCTCTCTTTGCTCCTTTTCTTTGTTTCCTAAGTTCCACATATGAATGAAATCATATGGTATTTGTCTTTCTCTGACTGGCTTAGTCCACTTAACATAATACTTGCCAGCTCCATCCATATCGTTGCAAACGACACGATCTCATTCTTTCTGATGGCTGAATATGATTTCATTGCATCTATATACACTGCCTCTTCTTTAGCCATTCATCAATCGATGGGCACTTGGGTCACTTCCATAGTTTGGCTGTTGTGGACATTGTTGCTATAAACATAGGGGTGCATGAATGTTTATAGCAGCAATGTCAACAATAGCGAAACTATGGAAGGAACCTGGATGTCCATCAACAGATGAATGGATAAAGAAGATGTGGTACACACACACACACACACACACACACACACACACACACACAATGGAAAACTATGCAGCCATCAAAAAGAATTAAACCCTGCCATTTGCAATGGCATGGATGGAACTGGAAGGTATTACACTGAGTGAAATAAGTCAATCAGAAAGACAGTTATCATATGATCTCTTTGATATGAGAAATTTGAGAGGCAGTGTGAGGGGTTGTGGGATGTAGGGAGGGAAAAAAATGAAACAAGATGGGACCAGGGAGAGTGACAAACCATAAGAGACTCTTAATCTCAGGAAACAAACTGAGGGTTGCTGAGGGGTGGGAGGGGGAGGGATAGGGTTGTTGGGTTACGTAAAAAAAAATAAAAATAAAAAAATAAACATAAGGTTCATATGCCTCTATGAATTAGGATCAGGTTGTTTCCTATATCTACATTTTTATATCTTCTTTTCTAATAACTTAGGTTCTTTCAGCATTAGAGATAGGATTCAAGAGCAAGTAGTTTATTCAGGAGGGCAGGAAAAGGATACAAAAGAGAAGCTTGCTGATCTCACCCCAGGTGTGGAGGACCTGGTGTATTCACGCACCATCTCTTGTGCGTGTCTGGATGAGGACTGCTCCCAGGGATATTAATTCCCAGGTGTTTCTGATCTACTAGGTAACGGAGCAGACGTCCATGGTTCCAAAAAAGCCTTTGGGTGGACAGGTGCAGAGGTGCTCAGGCCAGCAGGTGACAGCTATCTAGAACGCCTAAAACGATGGGGTTTGAGGGAAGTGAGTGGAGTAGTGACAGTGTCTTCTACACCCCAAATGGCCATGGGCCCTGGTTTCTAGTCCTGGTTGTGTCACTAACAAGCTATTTGACTTGGATAACTAATGTGACCCTGTGCCTCACTTTCCTCCAAAGCAAAATAGAGGATTAATAATTTCATCTCTCCAGGTAGAATATAAACCACCCTTTCCTCCAGGTAATGGCCTAGTTCAGTTGTAGGGCTTATCTTGCTGTTTCTTCTGTCAGTCACTTTAATTAAGACCTCGGCAGACTTGGAACGTGCTGAATGTTTGTCTTTCCAGAAGGAACGACAGTATCGTCATGCCTGTGCCTAGCTCTCCGACACTAAACGTCCCTTGATATTTAACACAACTCTGGAAGCATATAGAGCTGATGGTACTTGAGTCATCTGATGGAGAGAAAAGCAGGGACACAGAGCTCTATGTGCACTGGGGGCTCAGAAATGGTTGGCATAGCCAAAGACTGAAACATTCCCTCTAGTTTTGGCTGCCTGGCAGGTACTGGATCATAGAATCCTGTGTACATGTAATTTTGAATGGACACAGATTCTCAAATGTCACTCACAGCCATTAGGTATGCAGAAGCTCTCCTTGGTATGGGCCATTAACTACCATTTATGAACTGGTTTAAATCTTGTGAACTGTGCACCCAGGGATGACCTTGGCTCAGGTGTCAGTAAATTATACTGCACAGCGTTTTGCTTCATGCCACAGTCCCTGGTCTGAAGGTGCTTAATTATTACACAGTCAGTAGGCATGTCCCTTCTGTATTCATGGGGTTTCCACTTCTTGGTTACCTGCTCCTTTCCAAGTACATTTGGAATTAGTCTCTGCATCTTTTCTGACTTCTCCAGAATGTATGGTTTAATTTCCATAAGAAATCATCCATGTTTATATAAATAACCTCCAGTGTGACTCTTTCCCTGTTCAGACTATATAAAATTATTTCTGAGATGCTTGGGACTTTTGAACAGGAAGCCCAGTGAGATTGTTCAGAGTTTGAGGCTTTAGCCCTTCCTTCCTTCCGTTTCCTTTTTGTGCTAAGATGTATCATAAAACACATGATTTAAAAGGTTTGCTCCTTTTGATATTCTTGCTCTCCACTCTCTGCAGCTCCCTTCCAAGAATAGTGTGAGGCAGTCTCTGTCTGTCTGTATGTGGGTGTTTGTATATTCAACTAAATAAAAAAAAGATGAAGACATTGAAGTCACGGCAAAATGACGGTGCCCAAGTGAGATGAATTTAGGGCCAGGCTGGGATGGAAAGGCTGGTTCAAGGGTTTGGCGCGAGTATCCAAGCTCATTACAAATTGAGCTCTGACTTTCTCAGTAAAGAGAGCAAAAAATGCTATCCAAAAACCTCTCAGTGTCATTAGAAAAATAAAATCCAATTACTTAGCAATAACTCAGAGTTTCTTATTACTGAGGCTGATGATTTTTACAAAAGGGCAGAGTATCCCAAACCTTGACATAACTATGAGGAAACTGAGATAGTTGTGTGTCATGAAATGTGCTTGGCTGTGTGTAGCCACCATGTGTCTGTGTGCTGGTGTGGGGCAGGGGGCAGCCCCGGGGTGGGTCTCTGGGTAGCTGCTGGTGTGGGGCAGCCCTGGGGGTGTCTAGGGAGCTACTGGTGTGGGGCAGCCCCGGGGGGTGTCTAGGGAGCTACTGGTGTGGGGCAGCCCTGGGGGAGTCTCTAGGGAGCTACTGGTGTGGGGCAGCCCCGGGGGGTCTAGGGAGCTGAGGCCACATGAGAATGGAGTGGGTTCCCACACTACCTCCTGTGTAGTTGATATTGGAAGAGGGCCTTAGAGACTACTTCCCTGTCCAGGCCAGCTTGGACTCAGAAGAAGGCTCCTTGTTCACAAGGACCCCTAACAGGGAACATTTGTTGAGGCTGAGTGTGAGCCCTTTCTTGGGTCTCACTTGTCTTGCTTGCCTGGTATGGCTTCAAGGAGTTTCCAAGCTTCCCTTGCACTTGGAGGACTAAACCAAGGGGGTCCTAGGATGAGGAGGGTGGGCAAACAGGGACGTCTTGACTGCTGTGGTCAGGATAGAATAAGGTTCCAGGCAGCTCAAGGAGGTGATCTAACCCTGGGATGCATTGTCTCAGGATCAAATGTGCCGATGTGCTGAAAACATTTGTTTGGAGACGGATCCAGAACATGAAATAACAATGCTGATGGGACATCTCTTCAGCCAGAGAGACAGATCAGATCCTGTGTTCTGACAATCATTCGTGGAGTAGATTGACCTCAAGATCTTTGACTCTCTGAGTGCGTGTGTGTGTGTGTGTGTGTGTGTGTGTGTGTAAGTCCATCTGCCTTAGATTAAAGTGCCTTGTTTCCTCTCTACTTGGCATCCCTCCACCAACTATTTCTCTCTTGCTCTGATCAGCTTGCCTTGGATTGTTTTCAGTTTCCAAGGAAGGTTTCTTGAGATCGTTGCTTGGCTCTTGGCACTGTGGCTAGGTAGGCACCTCCTTTCCATCTGGGGCTGGAGAGCCCTCACTGTTGCGTGCCTTGTTGACCGCCCGTGGCAAAGCCTTGTGTGATTGCTGTGGTCTCCAGGAGCTTTAAAAAGCAGTGGTCACAGAAACTTCTGGTTCAGGGAGACACCTCAGCCTCAAAGATAATTTTTCTGCAGGAGTCATCATGCATTAAGATATAAAGAGTCTTTATTGGATGGCTGCTGGGTGCTCTCTACTGTGTAACACTACCTGGGGGTGTGCAGAGCTTTCTGCCCATTTCAGAGCACTTTTCCTCACTTAATTCTCACCCTGCCTCTGGGAAGGAGTACATCAGTTAGAGTGTGTCTGCTTCCAAGTGACCTGAAAATGCTCCAACTGGCTTGATCTATAAAGGAGATTCACCGGCTCATTCATGTAACTCATATGCTCAGAAGTAGTCTGAATTCAGGTAAAGCTTGATCTAGGGCTCAAAAGGTATCCCCAGGGCCAGGCACTCCTCTTGTCCCTTCTCTGGCTTCCTGGCATAGGCTTCATCCCAAGTAGCTCCTGGCCACTCAGGAAATCTTGCAGTTTCAAAATAGTTGCTGGAATTCTAATTCTTTCAACCCCACACTGTATCATCCAGTGGAAGAGAGAGGGTCTCTTTTAGGAGACTCACAGAACAAGGAGATATTGTCATCCTCCCATAAGCCCCAGGAAGGTCTTTGCTTCTCCTTGGCTCTGACTAGTTTGTGTGTCCATCCTTAAATTAATTCTTGATGACCAGATGTGTGGGATTCCAGGACTGAGTCAGGGACACTCCCCTGGAGGGTTTCAGCCTCATCAAATCACGTGGTTAAGAATAGGTATGGAAACCAAAGGTCTGTTCATGAAATCAGGGGGCTTTGTATGCAAGTGGGTAAGAACAAACTGTACATCTGGTTAACAGGTGAGAGCCTGAGGCTTCTCAAGGACCCTGTAAGAAGATGACACACATTAACTGCAAGTTTATTAAGGATTGGGGGCCACTGTTCCCCCCCCCCCATTTCTCTAAGGCTTAGGGCAATGCAGAGGGTTCTTACTAAATATTTGTGGAGGGTAGTTAAGGGTGTGTGAGTTAAGGTAATGGAACTAGTCGGTCTCAAGTGGTGAATTAAAATGGGGATGTAGGAAGCAAATCAGAACAGATTTTGAGAATCTGTGAGGCGGCTGAGAATCCAGGCTTGCTCGGTAGGGAGAGGCATTCTCCAGCGGAAGATGGAGGTGACTTGGTGATGGGGTACAGAACACGAGTGGAGTGGGTGAGTCTGTGGCCTGGAAGACCAGCGAGGAGGTGGGACCAGCCAGCCCGCGCCACGGGACCGCGAGAGCCTGGAGAACGCCCTTCCCCACACTGCTTCCCCTACTGGCACCTCCACACCACCGCCTGTCCCGATTGTTGGGAAGAAAGAAGTCATTATTTCAGTATTTGTTCGTCCCCCGACAGGAGGCCAGAGCAGGAATCCCTTCCTGTCTTTCTGTGCTGATTGGGCTTGTCTGCACCTCTGGGAGAGTGAAAAATCCCAGGTGCTCCCAGGCCCCTGGTGCTGTGGCTTCCAGCCTCCTGGCAGGATGACCTCTCAAGACACACTAGCCACTCGGGCGAGCTGTGTTTCCTGACTAATCCTGCCTTCTGTCTACCGCATTGTCGCCGGGTGGGGGTGGCCGTTATCAAGCATAACTCTGCTGAGAGCCACCAAGAGTTAATAAGCCAGGTGTGACTTCCTGGCAGAGTGGCCAATACCGCTCCCTTCCTGGGAGTACAGGGCACATTCAGCCTTAGACTGGGACATGTTAGGGACAAAACCGTGGTTTTCTTTTTCTACCTATAAAGGATTCCAAATGATTTTGCAGGTGACATACTGTCCGTGGCTTAGGATAACAAAAGTTACTTTAAATTTAGAATTTTATCAGAACTAAAGGAATATTTTGAGTTGAAGTTGGTCATCTCCCGTGATGCCCATAGAGCAAAGGTGCAGCCCAGCAGGAAGGCAGGAAAGTGTCTACTTTTGGCTTCATAAGACTTTATTTCTTCTGTAGAGGCTCAGAGGCAATTTAAAATAGGAACACATGGGGCGTCTGGGTGGCTCAGTTGGTTAAGCGACTGCCTTCGGCTGAGGTCATGATCCTGGAAACCCAGGATCGAGCCCCACATTGGGCTTCCTGCTCGGCGGGAAGCCTGCTTCTCCCTCTTTCAGTCCTTCTGCTTGTGTTCCCTCTCTGGCTGTGTTTCTCTCTGTCAAATAAATAAATAAAATCTTTAAAAAAAAAACAGGAACACATGAAGTGAAATAATATAAACATAGCAACAAAGATTTAGACCAAAGGAAAGTAAGAATAAGCAACATAGATTCAGCTTGGAAAGAAAGGAGGAAGAACGCTATTGCTTTTGAGTCTGAGCTCCCTGGCAGCCAAAGTGAAAAGGGGGGCAGGATAGGTTGTCTTTTTCAGAGAGGAAAGGACAGCTAGGTGTTGTACGACGAACTTTAAACTCATGATCTTTTTTGATCTTTATAACAGTCTAACAAAATAGATTTGCTTATATACAGTTTCTGGATGAGGAAACAGAGTCTTAGTGAGTTTAAGGGACCGTGGGATTACATAGTTGCCATGTGGAGAGAGACAATTTGACTCTATGTCTGTTCAGTAGTGTATTCTATAGTGTTGACCACTAGGCTACACATTCCTGAAGTAAAGCGGGGAGGCAGATAGTGATGTTAGGGCTATTTAATCATTTCTGTGTGGCCTGGATGAACGTTCCTCGGGCCTGGATTTTCAGAGGGTGCCACGAGGCCAAAGCCACGCCTCGGCACAGTGCTGGCCTCCCTCAGTGCCTGGTGATCTGCACCACAGAGAAACTGTGGTATTGATGTGTCCACGGTGTCCCAAGAGAAAGGCTAGTAGAGACCCCCTCCTCCCACTAGTTCTCATCCCCCATTTCATGCAGCTCTTCCCAGGCGATTGACCCTGCTTTTCTTAATCCCAATTCTCCAGAGAGATTTTGTATTTATTTATTTTTTCCTTTTGAGAGGGGTGGGTGGTACCATCACGGACTGCCTGTATACAGGACAAGGGACGAATAACAAGTAGATAAAACCCACTTGCTCAACAAATGAACTAGTAAAAAAGTGAATCGAAGGCGGAGTCTAGATCAGTGTCATGCTCTGCTTTGTGCAGCACTAAGATGACCTTGTCTTTGAGCAGGGGAGAGGCTTGGCCAAGTAAGGATGAGGTGGTGGGACAGGGTCTCCCCAAGGGAGCCTCCAGGTCTTTTGGAGAGAAAAGGGACGATGGAGAAAGAAGGGGGTCCAGAGGAGAGAGTGGCCATGGGGGCAGCAGGCACATTCTCCGCTGTGGCCGAACAGAAAGGGTCCCCTCCTGCCAGAGGTGCCCTGAGAACAGTGACAGCTGGTGCGACTTCCGCTGTCCTTTGCTTCCTCTTCTGTTGGGAGCCATGGACCTTAGTGGGGAGGGGGACGGGGCCAAGGGAGGAGGCGGAGGGAGGCGGAGAGAGGGCAGCAGGTGTCTGGAGCCCTTCTAAATACCGAGAGGCAGATCACTACCCCAACAGCGCACGCGATTTGAGGAGCACGCAGGGAGAGTTAGAACCTAAAGGAGGCTTTTCCTCGTGTTAACGCTCCCTTTAGTGGTGTTACCGGCCCAACAGATGGTAGAAGACCAACAGAACTGGAGGAAATCAAGTACCCTCCATAGCTCCCTTACGCCAGCATCTGGGGTGGCTTTATTATTTATGGAGTCATGGAAACAAGCTCTACGGCCCCACGGTGTGTTGTTACATAATTCCTTCCTCTTCCTGAACGCGGTGTTGGTGAATTCCATATGATTATTACAGGTAGATTTGTTTTACTTCAGGTATATATTTGTTTTTGGAGTAACTAGCTTTTGGCAGCTCGACCGGAAAATTAATTCAAGGCACTAAAGAGAGGTATCGGGAAGAACGGGCTCCACTCAGACCTGGGGAAGTTTCGTTCTGTTTCCATAGAATCTCCTCATGCGGCCCATTCCAAGGGGTGTAAGACTGGGGAAGGGACTTCCGCGGAGTATGTGTATCCAAGTGAGCCTCGGGTGTGGAGACGCAGGCAAAAGAGCATTTATTAAAACACAGGCACCCTGGGAGTGCTGGCATGAAATTTAAAGGCATTTTTACTTTATGAAAACACGCCTCTGAACTGGAGCTCCCTTAGTGCTGAAAAGCCAGTGATGTTGTTGAAAACGGGTGAAGTCAGCAGAGAAAAATGAAGGTCCAGGGTTAGGAACCTCCGCATTTTAAGATAACTGGGCAAGAAAGGAAGATAATTGGAAAAGATCGGCCCCGCAGCATGATGCTAATGAACTTGCTTTGGGATTCCTTAAACAACAATGATTTTTTGAAAAGAACAGGTTTGTACTATTAAAAATGTAAAGATATTTATGGCTAAATTCATATCGTCCAGAAAGGTATAAGGTGCAAAGCCTGTCTTCCTCTAACCCCTCCCACTGAGGTTACCATGATTAATGGCTTTGTTTATCTGTCCAGAAATTTCCTATGCAAATGAAAGGATATATACCACATCCTTTAAAAAAATCACACACGGGATCACATTGTTTGGCTCATTCTGAAACGTGCTTTCCTGCCCCATATTCTATCTTGAGGATCTTCCCACATCTGTATTAGGATCAGTGGGACTCTCTGAAAGTATTCATTCTGGAAATCTATCATTTTTCTAACTTGTTCTCTGATGAAGATTATGTGTATTTTTTTCTTGGCTTTTGCTGTTACTAACCATGCTGCCTACCATCTTTATTCACATATCTTTGTACACATCCACAAGGATAACTAATAGATACATTCATTCAATTTGGCACAGCCTATGTTGGCCTCCAATAATTTTTTTGATGTAGTGTATGAAAATGCCTGATATTCTCTGTACCTTTTTAATATTTGCCAAGATCACAGAAGACAATAATTCTTTCATTGATTCAGTCACTTGAAGTATTTATTAAGCACCTACTGTGTGCCAAGCATGAATGTTAGGTTCTGGGGGTACTGGAGAGAAAGAAGGAAATGGCATTGACCTTTCTCAGTGGAGCTTACGGTTCATAAGGGGAGACAAATGTTAGTTAAATAATCACATAAGAAATGTAAATTACCACTTTCATAAGTGCTATACAAGAGAAGTACATGATGGTTAAGAGAGCAGAGAAAAGAGAGGGCTGACCTAATTAAGGGCAGGGCTGGGTGGCCAGGACAAATCTCCTCCCAGGAAGGGACAACTGTGTTGCAACCTGCAAAATGAATGGAAACTCATTGGGTGAAGAAGAAAGGAGAAAAGAGAAAGAGCAACGCAAAGAAAGGGAATATATCATGGACAAAGGACCTGAAAGGGAACCCAGATGGGGAGCAGTGAGAAAGGAGAGGTGGGCTCAGGGCCAGACCTCATAGGGTCCACTTCAGATTCTTTCCTAAGAGGAGGGGAAACTTTTGAAGAGGTTGAAACAGGAGGGAGATATAGTCAGATTTTGGTTTTGAAAAGATCTTTGTATTTGCTCTTAGAGACAAAAGTGGAGGGGTGCCTGGGTGGCTTAGTCATTAAGTGTCTGCCTCCGGCTTAGGTCATGGTCCCAGGGTTCTAGGATCAAGCCCCATGTTGGGCTCCCTGCTTAGCGGGAGTCCTACTTCTCCCTCTCCCACTCCCCCTGCTCATGTTCCTTCTCTCACTGTGCCTCTCTCTGTCAAATAAATAAATAAATAAAATCTTTAAAAAAAGTGGAAGATAATCCATGTTGCTGTAATTTGCATTTATATAATTTTGAGTGAGTGAGTCATTTGTTACATGTGATGTTCAATTCGATTTCATTTTCTTTTGAATTGCCTGATAGTTGGTTTTGGCAGCTTCCCCCCCCCCCCTATTTGGTTCACCTTGTTCTTATTGATATAAAAGAGTTTTTATTAGTAAGGAAACTAGCCTCCCGTCTGCCAAGAGGTATATAGATCATTCCAGTCTTGTCTGTCGACTATATTTAGATCCTTCTAAAATATTTATTTGGTCAGATTTATCAATATTATCTTTATGGTTTCTCAGTTTGTGTCATGAAACTAAAGGCTTTTTCTCCTCTAAGATTAATAAACATATTTCTTCATTTCCCTAGTGATTATATGTTTTTATTTCTTAAATTTTAATGGATTCGTCTATCGTCCTTTTGATAGGAATCAAAATAAGGTAGGTTTGCTTACTTATTTCTGTCATTTGCTGGGCAGGTATACATCATTTTATAAATTCATTAATTTTTCTTGACAATTTGAAATGCTACCTTTATCACTTGCTAAATTTCCATCCGTAAAATATGCTTTTTTTTTTTTTTTTTTTTTTTTTAGAGAGAGAGAGAGAGAGGGATGGAGGGGCAGAGGGGGAAGGAGAGAAAGACTCTCACACAGCTTCTATGCCTAGTGTGGAGTCCAATGCAGCACTCCATCTCATGACCCTGAGATCATGACCTGAGCCAAAATCCAGAGTTTGATCTTTGACCCACTGAGCCACCACGGTGTCCCTGTAAAATATGCGTTCAGATGTAACTTCATTCTTCATTTTATTTCCTTTTGTTTATTCTTGTCTATTCCTGCACAAGTACAAATTAAAAAAGTAAAGTAGCTTTGGAATATATTTTAATATCTGGTGAGGTTTAACCTCATTTTTTCTTTTTCTTCCATAATTTTCTTGGCAAGGCTGGCATGTTTATTTGTAGGGCTTACTGGGAGAAGTGGGACAGCTAGCATGACCTTGGTCACCAGTACTTGTCATCTGTTCCCTCATCGCATGGGGACATTGAGCACCCTGATGTAGAACATTTGACTCTGGTTGATCTGGTGCTCCCCATTTCTTGGCATCAAGATGCCATTGAAGTTCACGTGTGCTCTCTCCTATGGTTAACATCAAAAGTAGGCAGAAGAAGCATCATGCAAAGGCAAATGGAGATGTAGACAATCCTTAAGTTACTCTTACCCAAGGGTAGGAGAAGCAAATACTGTCGGCAACAGAACTTCAACTACAGAACAAAGGAGAGAAAAATATCACCCAGGTTGGCTGGCACGCAAGCCTCTCTCTCCTGCCCTCTTTTTTTTTTTTTTAAAGATTCTATTTATTTATTTGAGAGACAGAGAGGACACAAGTTGAGGGGCGGGGACTGCAGAGAGAGGGGAAGGAGCAGATTCCCAATGAACAGGGAGCCTGACCCGGGGCTTGATCCCAGGGAACCCAAGATCATGGTCTGAGCCAAAGGCAGATGCTTAGCTGACGGAATCATCCAGGCTCCCCTTTCCTCTTAGGTCAGAAACTGACTTCACGCAGCCAGGTCGGGAGTACCTGTTTTAAGTCTCCCACAACAGACAGATTATGAACCGGAGTCTGGTAGCCCCAAGGTTCAAATTGTTGTGCACTTGCTCTGTGACCTTGGAAGTCTCTTAACCTTTCACCATTGCAGTTCCTCTAGACCGAGGGGGTAAGGAAGCTTGCTTTGTTTCTTCTGAGAAACAAAAATAATGATTGCATATCACGTGGCACAGTGTAGCTACTGAACGGTACCCATTGTTACTAAGCATACCACACTTCTGTTTCATAAAAAGCTGTGGTTCTAAAAATATCTATTCCCGTCTGGAACTTCTGAATGTCGATTTAAATCAGACACCACGTTGGAGTGTTCAAGGTTCCTCCAGTCATTGCTGGGTCATTTGTTGGCGGTGTTAAATAAAAAGATGGCACTCAGCGGGGTGGGGAGGCGGTATTTCAAAATATGAAAGCAAGCACTGAAGTGTTACATTCCAAATATGAGATCTCCCCCTGGTCGATTTGACAGTGTGCCCCCCCTCCCAGCGTCCCCAGGCTGTGCTCGGGAGGTGATGCGGGCACACCACAGCCAGCCTGCCGTCTATCTCCTTTGTGGGGGCACAGGCTCAATTAGCATGCAGAATCACAGCAGCCTGTACCTCTGGAATGAACTTTTATCCACTTCCTCGTTTCATAAGTTTAATTAGCTAAAAACGAGCCAGTGGTCTGATGTAGATGGAAATGCTCTCAGAATAAAAATATCAGTTACCCTGAAAGCTTTTATGAAAAGCTAGGCAATGAAGTGAACTCACAACCAAACCCAAAACTCTGTGGTCCCCCTCTCTGTCTTAAAAAAAATAAAAAATTAAAAATAAGTCCTTGTTCAAAAGGTCGTTCTCCCAGGTGACGGAGCTTTCCAGGCAGTTTGTGAAGTGTGTTCTCTGAAAAAGCCCCCGATACTTTCAAATACCAAGGCTGACGGAGGTTTTAATCGCCGTGGTATTTCATTAACAGAGAGGGTCACCAGGCCATCTGGTCAAGAGTGGATAATGTGACTTTAACAGGAATATGGAAATGCAGCGAGTAGGCTTTAGTCAGATGGTTGCCCTTGGATTTGAAAGGCTCCAGACCTTCATTAGGTGATAAATACCAAGCGGCGAGCACTCACGATGGGTGAACTTGGAAAGAGCAGGTGGAGTGACGTGGGCGACGCAGAGCAGACCAGAGGGTGGCCCCGTCAGAACAGCTGTCGTGGAGGTCGCCACGGCCAGGAATCCTCTCCCGTCCCCCAGCCCAGCGCGGCGAGGAGGACAGAGAGGCTCCCCGATTCAAGCCCACCCCCCAACAACCCGCCGCAAGGAAGGGGGGGGCGGGGAAGGACCCGGCTACGCAGCTTCGTGTGTTCTCTGGTCTTACAGCGGATGCGGGGCTCTGGGTTTCCAGATATCTCTCACATTCAGCCATCCGGCTCTCCCCCAACTTCCCCTATTCCCTCGGGTCCTCACCTCCTGGGTCTCCCTGCTCACCTTCCCTGCTTTGTGTCCCTACCTCCATGTACTCATGTCCTGCCCCCAGTGGCCCCCTGGACTCTCTCGATTTCTCAGAACTGAACTGAAGCAGCATTTTCTTCGGGAAGTCTCTCTGGTGCCTCTCCCTGGCCAAGTAGCTCAGGGCTGGCTTAGAGGCTCCCCTCCACCCCCAACCCCCATGCCCCAGAAGGCCACATGTCTTCTGTCATCCTAGCCACCCTAACTCCACGTTGTAGCTGCCGGCAGATCCGTCCAGCTCTCTTCCTAGGCATGAAGCCTGGTCTCTGCCCCTGGCGTGGTGAGGTTTGCTGGGGGTCACCCTTGGGAACTGGGCATGTGGACGGGAGGGGAAGGAAGCAGGGGCAAGCAGGGGTGCAGGCCTGACGGCACCTGAGGACAACCTCGTGGGGAGGGCTGGAGCTGGAATAGCCCATCGGAGAGGTGCCTCCTTGAACGCCCGCGGCTGGGCCTTCCCCTCTCACAGCAATCCGTCCTGGAATGGGGGAAGCCCTGAAAGGGGTGCGACCTTACGCAAGGCTCTCAATGGCCGAGGGGAGCCCTGACAGCACCCCAGCGGCTGGAACCCCAAGTCCCTGCTGAGATGGGGTCTGATTGGCACACCCACTTGTCCACAAGGAGCCTACGAATGTCAGGGTGAGTTACTGCACGATGCGCCCCACAGTCCTGGCCTATTTTGGGATTCCCGTCCAGACCTGCCGTCCTCAGGCACCCTCCATGCTCATTCATTTTCACTGAGCACCAGCTACAGGTCTGACCCTGCTCTAGGCACCGGCACACAGGGGAGCTAGAGGGACCCCTTCTCTGCCGTCCTGGAGCCTCTGCTCTAATGCGGGAGGCAGACAGCAATGATGGCAAATATATGTGATTTCACTGCCTTGCTGGGTCTCTGCAGAATAGAGAGAGGCCTGTCGGAGACAGAACAAGGAGGCTATGGTATGTATTTATTTGTTTGCTTGCCCATTTATTTATTTACTTGTGTGTGGTTGACACACACTGTCACATCAGTTTCAGGTGTGTGACACGGTGATTCTACAAGTCTATACCTTCGGCTGTGCTCACCACGAGGGTAGCTACTGTCTGTCACCATTCAGTGATATTACGATGCCATCGACTGGATTCCCTATGGCGCCTGTATTCCCGAGACTTACTCATTTCATGATTGAAGACTTGCGTGTCCCCTTCCCCTTCACCGATTTTGCCCACCCTCCCAGCCTCTTCTCTGGGGCAACCAGCCCTTTGTTTTCTCCACATCCTCAAGGAAAGGGCTATTTTAGACTGGGTGTTTGGAAAGTCATCAACAAGGAAGTGACATTTGGCCTGTAGCCTCAGGGTGGGGAGGAGTCAGCTCTGAGGGTTTTCAACTGTGGCAGCAGCACAAGTGCAAAGGCCCTGAGGCAGGATCAAGCTTGGTAGGCCTATGTGAGGAAAGACAGGGAGAACAGTGTGGGAGGAGTAGAAGAGGAGAATGGAGGAGAAGGCAAGGATCAGGTCATTGGTCTGAAAATTAAAATAGGGCTTTGCTTTTATTGTGGGTACAATGAGAGACTTTTAGAGTGTTGAAAGCAGGATATGTGAATTGACCTGTATTTTGAATAGATCACTCTTCCTGCTGTTAGAATATGAGCTGTAGAGGACAAGATGGGAAGCAAGGGGATTAGCTGGGGTGGGGGCTGGAATGGCAACAGTAGGCAAGCAGTGATCAGGGGTAAGGTGGGGGAGATGGAAAGAATGGACAAGAGGATGTAAGAGGACATCAGTCTAACTGTCGAGGACCACACGTGTCCCTTGGAGGGCATGGGGGAGCACAAGGAGCTTCTGGTGGCTGGGTTTGAGGCACTGCCCTTTCCTGAAATGTCTCTCTCCCTTCCTCTTTTCCCCATTGCACGTTTCCTGCCTTGGGTCCCTTCTCTCACACTTAGAGTCTGTTACAGAGAAGATAGACAAGCCAGGTCATGCTCATGTTTCCAATGACCGACAGGTGATTTATCCAGAAAGTGCATCCATGATGGTAGAACTGGTGGAGAATAGTGGTGATCTGACCCCTTTTCCACTTACGAGTCTGTGTTTTCACTGCATTTTATCTCCTGGCCTGGGTGGAAATAAAAGTGAAGCAGATAAACACCAAAGAAATGGGAACCTAAAGTCAATTTCATGGACCTTTCTTAATGGGCGAGCTGTGAAAGGGAGGACAAATACTCAGGCACGGCACTGGTAGCGTTTCCCGGCCTCTCCGGAGACTAGGATGTGGGTAAGTTGCTGTTTTCAAGCTTTCTGGTCTCAGGGCCTGTGTCAAAAAAGGGCACTGAGGGCACGTATTGCATGGAGCACTGGATGTGGGGCATAAACAATGAATCTTGGAACATTGAAAAAGTAAAAGTAAATTTAAAGTAAAAAAAAAAAAAGGGTCAGCTGGGGAGCTGGTCTGGGCAGGCATGGGAAGGCCTGTCATCCGCGGATCTGCTGGGGATCACCGTTGGGGACCGGTGGGAGTGTCGGTGCCCTGCCCCCGCAGCCTCCCAATGAGCAGCTTGACTGGGCAGGCGATGCATACGGTGGGGAGGTGCTGGGGCGACGGGCACTTCTCAAGGTCGTTCTCTAGAGCAGCATGAGGCTCGTTCTGGGGTCCAGGCCCACCATGTGGAAGATCCAAGGTCAGAACTCCATCAAATGATGCTGAGAAATTGCATCTGAGGAGTGATTTGTGGGCAATGAGAGGAGCACGACCGGCAGGAAAGGCCGGGAGACCTGCTGCCAAATGCATGCTGTGGAGTGTGGGGCACCTGGCCTGTCACATGGCCCTGGGAGGGACAGGCTTGGGACTGCAAGGGAACATAGGCAGGACAACAGAGAAGGCTCTATGCCTTTCAGAAAATCAAGACGTGGGGCCAGATGGCCCGCTGTCCATGCTAGCGGAGTCTGGGCGAAGCCCACAGGTGGAGGCATGAGGCTTGCATGCAACCCTTGTTCTTAGGGTCCTGAAGCTGCCCCAGCCCGAGGCTGCCTAGTCCTGCAGTGGAACGACCTTTCTGAGGGCTAAGTATAAAGAGGCCGGTGTTGGGCAGCGGTCAGGGCCTGGAGTCTGGCTTCTGGAGCCCCGCTGACCTGTAACTGCTGCATGAACTTGGGTAGGACACGGGACCTCGCAGGGTCTCTTATTTCCTCATTGGAAACCCGGAGGATAATAACGGCACTTTCCTTCTCTTGCTGTCGCAGGGATTAAAGCAGCCGACATTTGCAAAGCCTCACAATGTTCTCCCCACTTACGGATGACGAACTGGGGTGACCTCCCCATTTCAGATGAGGAACTGGGCTGAGATTATGTAATGTCTTGAGGTCAGGCTCCTGGGAAGCAACAGAAGAGCTAACCCTGATACCCAATACACCTGCTGGAAGGGTGTGCCCGACACCTGGCGGGTAACATCAGGAATTCATAAGGATGATTCTTTCAGCGCCTAATACGGGGTTCAGAGAGTATCCGTGCTGCCTGCGACATGAGCAGGTGCTAACCTCAGGGGTGGCTTATTTTGGTCTTCAGGTGTGGGCAGGAGGGCCACCTGCTGCTGGCAGCGAGGGGATCTCAGGGGCTGTTGGGAATGGCATGGGGTTGGAGCCAAAGGCAGTCCTGATCTCACCGGGGAAAATGCAGGGCTCGAGGCAACTTAGAAAAACAAGACTGCTGTTTTTAATTAATTAATAAAAGGATCTTTTAATTCAAAGCACCACGGCAGCATTGAGGACGGTGGGTGTGCTAATGTTGTCCTGCAAAGGCTAGACGGCAGGGCTCGGCTGGCTGCCAGGGTCCACCACGTGCTTCTTCCCGGGTCTCTGAGCCTTGGCAGGCGCACAGAGGCTCGGCGTGGCCTGGCCCCAGCCCTTCGCTGCCTCCGTGCTAACCAGGCTGGGCAGCTGCTGCACGGGAGGTTTCAGTTAAAGAGTAACTGGTGAGAAATAGGAGGACTCAGCTCATAAACTTTTATTTAAGGGAGATTGAAGACAGCTCAGATGACGGTTTTGTAGCCCAGAAGTCTGTGTGTAACCACCAGAATGGCGTTGGAAGTTAGGCTTTTGCCAACATTGCCATTTATGGGGTGTCCGTGGCATGGTGCCTTATGCTAGGTGCTCTGTGGGTACCTCCCCAGCTCCTTACCCTGGTCAGCAAAGCTGGTCTCACATGAGAGGACACTAAGGCTCGGGGGGGGGGGTGGTGGGACTTTGCCAAGATCCCGCAGTGAGGAGCCAGAAGGGGTGGGGACTGTCACCATCGGGGCCACATTTTCCGAGAGCCTAACAGTTTCCAAACCCTTGTGATGGTACATCTCTCATCTTGATCGGACTTGGTTCAAATGGGACCGAAACGTTCCTTTCAAAAAAATTTCCAAGCATGAAATGAGCTCATCCAAACAGCTGCACAGATGAATCCTTCTTGAAGAATTGCCGCTGATTTATAAGGTGTAATGGACATTTATAAATTGGAAGATGGGTGGACTGGCCTTGCAAAAGCGTCTATAGTGTCTTTCCATTTAACAGGATGGTCTCCTCATACATTACAACATGGATTCGCGGAATCACGTTCGTGTGTGAGATGGATTCACACTATTTAGTCAGCATGCTCCCTCCTCTGCTTCTGGCTTCAAGGTGATGCTGTGGACTGAATATTCGGGTCCTCAAACATTCAGGTTGAAATCCCAACCCCTGAGGTGATGGCATTAGGAGGTGGGGACTCTGGGAGGTTTTCGGGTCAAGGGTGGAGTCTTCATGAATGAAATTAGTGCCCTCATGATAGTAGCCCGGGAAAGCTGGCTTGCCTTCTTCTACCACATGAGGGGACTGACGGAGAGGAGATGGCCGCCAACGAACCCAAGGCAGATCCTCACCAGACTCCAGATCTGCTGGTGCCTTGATCTAGGACTTGCCCAGCTCCCAGATCTGTGAGGAATAAATGCCTGTTGTACATTACTCACCTTCTGTCATAGCAGTCAAAACAGACAGGGACATGTGTGCTGGCCAAGCCCACCTGCTGGGCCATCCTAAACTTTCTTCACATTAACCTTCCCCATGAACACTCTACCTATCCTTCCACTGGTTAGCATCCTGGCTCGCTGACATCCCCTCTCCTCTGAGAAGGCTGGCTTTATCTCTGTGACCAGATGAAACACAGGAAGCCCAGTTATGGTTGAATTCCTTTGCTGTATCTTGCATTTTTACCTTCTACATCAGGCCATCCTACTAAAGGCTCTTTTTTCTCTGACTCTTGGAGCATTGACTTGTCTGAATGACTCTGTTTTATGCTGGGCTGTTGTGTTTAACTTCTCTCCCTCGTGAGGGAGTCAGCACTCAGGGACCGGGGACCGGGTTCCATGTGGGACCCCACACAATCCCTTACACACAGTATACCTTCAAAAATATTTTAAAGGTGTAAACTGGTCTCCTAATCATTTATCGGTGTTAGGATGGTAGCCTCCAGCTGGGCTGGGGGCTTCTTGGGTGTATGTCTATATCTTCAGGTTTGGATGTTTGGGATGGGCACAGAAGAGCTCGAAGATGCTGTATGTAGTTATATTTTCAGGAGCACACAGTACATTAAATATACATTCTGAAGATGCTGGTCTTTCTGAGTGGTTTTTGGACCACATCACTTTGCCCCCTACTCCCAAAACAAAAGAGTAAAGCAAAGCCAAGAAAAGAAAACAAAATGAAATGAAATGAAACTAACCTCACCCAAACCAGACCGAACTAAAGAACTAGAGGCAGAGAGCCTGGGTGGGAAGAATACTTGGGTGGGTCTTGACATGCCTTTGACCTGTGTTTAGGGCAGGGTGGTGAAGAGAACAGACCCCTCTTTTCTCCTTAAAGCCCATCATTCTGTAAAATGGGTAGGATGAGGACGATCACATGATGGGAATTTGCAGAGTCAGGGAAGGCTTCTTTCAAAATTTTAAAATTCAGAACTGATCATGATTCCTGAAACAGACCGGATCAGAGCTTATCTTTGTGTTCTTTTGAAGAGAGTATGTGTTAAACAAATAAAGAATATTAACAGATTTTAGTGGTGTCCTTAGCCGACTTGAAAGAATAAATTGTTTTCAGTTTTAATCAAAACAACTGCTGGTATCCAAGATCTATAAAGAACTACTCAAACTCAACACCCAAAAAGAAGATGAACACATCAAAAAATGGGCAAGAGACATGAAGAGGCACTTCTCCGAAGAAGATATACAAACGGCCAACAGACACATGAAAAAATGTTCAGCGTCACTAGCTATCAGGGAAATTCAAATCAAAACCACTCTAAGATACCACCT
>PITA01007510.1:0-91363 GCA_004023965.1 Spilogale gracilis | reverse complement strand
AGATAAAGGGCTAATATACAAAATCTAAAAAGAACTTACCTGAGAACAAATAATCCAATCAAGAAATGGGCAGAAAATATGAACAGATATTTTTCTAAAGGAGACATCCAAATGGCCAACAGACACATGAAGAAATACTCTACATAACTTGCTATCAGGGAAATACAAATCAAAACCACAATGAGAGACCACCTCACACCAGTCACAATGGCTAAAAATAACAAATAAGGAAACAACATGTTGGGGTGGATGCACAGAAAGGGAACTCATATTGCTGGTTGGAATGCTACCTTATACAGCCACTCTGGAAAACAGTATAGAGATGCCTCAAGTAAATTAAAAATAGAGCTATTCTATGACCCAGCAATTGCACTATTAGCTATTCACCACAAAGATACAAATGTAATGATCCAAAGGAGCACCTGCATCTCAATGTTTATAGCAGCAATGTCCATAATAGCCAAACTGTGAAAAAAGCCCAGATGTCCTTAACAGATGAATGGACAAAAAAGAAGAGGTATATATGTTCAATGGAAGATTACCCAGCCATCAAAAATAAATAAATAAATAAAATCTTGCCATTTGCAATGACTTAGATGGAACTAGAAGGTATTATGCCAAGCAAAATAAGTGAATAAGAGGTTGACAATTGTCATATGATGTCAATCATAAGTGGAATTTAAGAAACAAACAGAGGCGCATGGGGAAGGGAAGGAAAATAAATTAAGAGAAAATCATAGAGGGAGAGAAACTGTAAGAGACTTTTTTTTTTGAAGGTTATTACAGGCTACTATTTTTTAATAATAATTTATTTTATTTTTTTCAGTGTTCCAAGATTCATTGCTTATTCCCCACACCCAGAGACTCTTAGTCATAGGAAAAAAACTGAGGATTGCTGGAGGGCTGGGGTGGGGTGGGGGAATAAGTAACTGGGTGATGGATGTTAAGCAGAGTGCATGATGTAATAAACACTGGGTGTTATATAAGACTGATGAATCACTGAACTCTACCTCTGAAACTATTAATACACTATATGTTAACTAATTGAATTAAAATTAAAAAAATAAAAAAATAAAAATGCTGGGCTAGTCTAATAGACAATCAATACTTTTAATTTCAAAAGTGGTATTCATCAAAGGGTTGACTACATTTCAAACACATTTAAAAATAATTTTATAAGAAAGTTTGGTTAACATGTTTAATCATTTCTGAGTACCCAAATATCCTAAGCCAAACTACAAGGATTTTCCAAAAATTAATTTTGGATTTATAATTTTAATTCACATTCATTTTTTTGTAATCATTTCAGTCTTTAAAAACATGAAATAAAAATGTAATTTTATATATATTAATTATCAACAGATGAAAATAGATTATGTTTAAAATCATATTTCTTATCTATTTTACTTCATGGGTTCAAAGCATTCTAAACTTTGAGGGGTGGCTATATTTATGTTTTTTTTTTTTTAAAGATTTTATTTATTTGACAGAGAGAAACACAGCAAGAGAGGGAACACAAGCAGGGGGAGTGAGAGAGGGAGAAGCAGGCCTCCTGCCCAGCAGGGAGCCCGATGTGGGGCTCAATCCAGGGTCTCCCGGATCATGACCTGAGCCACACAGTCACCCAACCAACTGAGCCACCCAGGTGCCCCATATTTATGTTTTGATAGTACATTATTGTAACTTAGATAAGGTGTTTTTCTAATCTTATGGCTATATATACATATTTTGTACTTCTAAATCACTTGCTCCCAATTCACTTTTGAAATATGTGACTTTCCTTCATATTGAAAATATCCAGACTCTCTGAAGGACAGTTATAAAATAAAATAAAAAATCTCTCAATGAGAGTAATGGTACGGCTTTTAGTCTTTGAAAACACTAAAAGCCTCATTAAAAGCATATAAGCCATATGCAAGCTTCATTTTTAATTATTTTGCTCATTACTTTAATCTTTACTGCATAGTCATTAATTAGAATTCCAGTACTTGGCAGCTACAACATATGCACCATTAAGACTTTTAAGAGCACATTCAATTTTGTTTCTTACCCAAATTATCTGAAAGGTCAGATATTATTATCCATTTCCTAAAAGAGAAATACATACTGTTTGTCTGTGCCTAGAGCTAATAAATACTTTTTGCATTTCTAAAATCCAATATACTCTAACATAACCTTAGAAATTTGCAATTCAGTGGAACTGAATTTGGGATATGCTTTTATTGAGTACCACAGAAACCGTAATTCTTCAAGATGGTGTTTACTAACAAAACTTTGTTAGTTCTCTGTGCTCATGATACTATATAGTTTTGCAAGTTATATTTTTTATCATTCCTTAATTGTTTGAATGATAATTTTTTGAGTGACTTATAATCTTAAAAAAGTTAATATAGGGGCGCCTGGGTGGCTCAGTTGTTTAAGCGATGCCTTCAGCTCAGGTCATGATCCTGGAGTCCCTGGATCCAGCCCCACATTGGGCTCCCTGCTCAGCAGGAAGCCTGCTTCTCCCTCTCCCACTCCCCCTGCTTGTGTTCCCTCTCTAGCTGTGTTTCTCTCTGTCAAATAAATAAATAATCTTTTTTAAAAAGTTAATATAGAAATGATTGACTATGCTCAGAAATTAATTGTGATTTATTTCACATGAATTCAATGGGATTATTTTCTCTGAAGAGATACTTCATATGGCAGGAGGTAAGGAAATCCATTCTATTTCATAAAGTTGTTTTTCCTAAATTATAATTTGGATAAAATTCTTTTACTTTAAAATTATATCTAGTTTACATAATTGATTGGAACAGCAATTGGTGTTTGTTATTTTTGTTTAGTGATACACTAACATTAAGTTATCATGGTACAGACTGTATTCTTTATTGAATTTAGAACCTAATTAATCAAGAAGGGAGAGTGATATCCACATAAATCAAGTAATTAACCTGCACAAATATTTTGTCTTCAATTATATCTGTAAGTACCAAAGTCAGTATTTCCAAGAATACTTGGAGCAAAAGTATATAAATTGTTTCTTTCTTTTTTTTTTTTTAAGATTTTATTTATTTGACAGAGAGAAACACAGGCAGAGAGGGAACACAAGCAGGGGGAGTGAGAGAGGGAGAAGCAGGCTTCCCGCCGAGCAGGGAGCCCGATGTGGGACTCGATCCCTGGTCTCCAGGATCATGACCTGAGCCAAAGGCAGTTGCTTAAGCAACTGAGCCACCCAGGTGCCCCTGTAAATTGTTTCTTTAAGGGGCTAGATAGTTAATATTTTAGGCTCTGTAAGCCATGTGGTTTAACACTTCTCAATTCTGTCCTGACGAGACAGCTCTCTGTAGTCAGAAAGTAGTCATACACAATGTATGAACAAATGGGCATGGCCAAATTTCAATAAAACTTTATTTACCAAAAAAAAAAAAAAAACCCACACACACACAAAAAAACACAAACAAACTTATCTTTAGACCGCATAATCCTGACTTGTCTTTGTTGTCTTTGTCTTCTCTAAGGCTGGATCATCTCCCTTCATTTTCTTCTCAAATATGGTACTTGTTATAGGTTCAATCTCTTCTTATTCTCTCCTTACTCTTTACTTTCTCTTTGGGCAACTTTATTTATTCTTATATCCTTAACTACCACCATTATCACTTTCTTCAATAATTATCTGGGCTTTAGAAGTAAATTCTTAACTCCACTACTCCTGGTAGCACCACTACTATTTCTATTGCTATTATTATTACACCTGCTGTTGCCACCCTCCTTTCCCTCCTGTATTTATGATAGTGTCTGATACCTACTAAGCTGTCTTTAATGCTCCCATCTCAGGGATGTAAGAACAAATCATGCACCTACTTTACAAATGATGTCTTTTACTTAAAAGAGTTTAAGTGACTTAGACAAATGTATATAGCTAAAAAGTAGTATAGCCAATGCTTTAAGTCAGCTAATTCTAGGGATCATATTTATAAGTGATTAATAAGTGCTTTAAATATTTCATTTAACTTTAATCTTCATTTGTAAAAATAGTCTAAGTCTCATCTCAGTTGGTGAAATTAATAATAACTGAAAAGGGAATAATTTAGTTTTTAATACCAGGTGAATTATTGCAATCTCAGGGATGATTAAGGTTATTCTAAATTATGAATTACTCTGAAATGTGTTTGTGTGCATGTGTATGAAAAGAGAGCAGAAAATTTTGATAATGTTAGAATATTTAATGAAGAACTCTGGGTTGTTTGGAAGAAAAAAACAGAAACTCTTTAGGTCAATAAACAAGAAGGAAAAATATCATGGACATATGTTGGAAAAGTTGGTTACAATGGGTGAAATAGACTTTCAAATAAATTTCAATCACCGAAATAAATATGAGGGAAAAATAGTGAATGTACAGAAATAATAAACCTACCAAAATAATTAATCTAATGACTTTATTGGCAAAAAGAAAATAGATCCTTTGAGGATTTTGAGGGTGGGAGGTTTAATGACCTTGGACATAGACTTTTTTTTTTTTAAATTTTATTTATTTATTTGACAGAGAGAAACACAGCTAGAAAGGGAACACAAGCAGGGGGAGTGAGAGAGGGAGAAGCAGGCTTCCCACCGAGCAGGGAGCCCGATGTGGGACTCGGTCCCAGGTCTCCGGGATCATGACCTGAGCTGAAGGCAGTCGCTTAACCAGCTGAACCACCCAGGCACCCTTTTTTTAACTAATTAATTAATTATTACTTTTTAAAAATTTTTGGACATAGATTTTTAACTCCATTCTCAATGCCATTAGAAAGGATGAATACCCAACTTTTGCATCAACATGGGTGGGACTGGAGAAGACTATGCTGAGTGAAATAAGTTAAGCAGAGAAAGTCAATTGGTTTCACTTGCTTGTGGAACATAAGGGATAACATGGAGGACATTAGGAGAAGGAAAGGAAAAGTGAATTGGAAGAAATCAAAGGGGGAAGACACCATAAGAAACTGGACTCTGAGAAACAAACTGAGGGTTTTAGAGCAGAGGGGGTTGGGGGATGGGTGAGCCTTGTGTGGGGTTCATTAAAAAGGGCACATATTGCATGGAGCACCGGGTATTCTACATAAACAATGAATCTTGGAGCCCTGTATCAAAAACTAATGATCTATTTTATGGTGATTAATATAACACAATAAAAATAAATAAATGAATAAATAAAAAATAAAAAATAAACCATACAAGAACTCAATATTTAATTTTCCTTTTATTCTTCTAGTTCTGCTTGGAATTTGGCTTATTCCTATATGAAATCATCTAAAATTCCTATAGTCATTTCCTCTTATGGATATATAATCTATTGCATTTTATATGTGTATTTAAGTAGACATTTCCTCTTATGGATACATAATCTATTGCATTTTATATGTGTATTTAAGTAGACAGTAAAAAAACAACATGTACTTGGTAGAAAGAGCTGTGTTTAAATTCTAACTTCCTGCAGAGATGTGTGACTCAGACAAGTTAATAGACTTGTCAGAGGCTCATTGTTTAATACTTAAACAATCTTTATAAGTTATACATCTTATATGATTGATGTAAGAATTGAATTAACAATGCTTGTAAGTGCTCAGTAAATGAGAAGCTTTTAGCAAACTTAGAATAAATAGTGTTTTTTGATGTGACATTTCAAGAAATATAACAGGTCAAATAGTTTTCAATAAATAAGTAACAAAATATTGTTAGAAATATATATGTAATCAATAAACCTAACTATCAATATGTATTTTAAGTCTCTATCATTTATCTAATTTTTTTTTCCAATGGAGAAGAAATGCTTGCATGAAAAAAAAACAAGACTTGTATTAAAGAAAAAGGATAAAACTATTTGAGATAATAAGACAGTAAGATATCTTAAGAAGGAAGGAATACAATCGACTAAACTAGTGTGGTTGGGAGTTGATAAAAAGACATGATATAGAAGAATGAAGAGTGTAATATTTGTAATTTAATAAAAGAGACACTTATATGGCATAATAACAAAAAATGCAGCCAATTTTGCAACAGACTTTGCTTAATAAATGCTTATATTCTTTCAAAGCCTTAAAAGGTACTATACAGACAGCTTTGAAATAGTTAAATTGGGTAGATATTTAATTTTGAAGACACAATCCTTATTCTAGGAGGCTTTTTGTTTTGTTTTGTTTTGTTTTTTGTTTATGGATTATATTAGTTGCTAAATTTTTTTCTGTCATTTCTTCTCTGGCAAGGACTGGTATTTTTCTCTCTCTTCTTGGATGGTCTTTGCTTTTTCCTCTCCACTCTCAATTTCATTACAGAGTTCTGACCCTGGCACCCTTTATGTTTATTTGGCTGCAAGTATAAAACATGTCTTATGAATGCCAAAAATGAAACAATTTTCTTCTGCTAGTTACCACAAAGTCTCATCTATTGCCATTATAATTTCTTTAACAAAAAGTGGGAAGAAAAGGAAAAGATATTTTTAATACGTATCAGCTGCTCTTCCTCCAATTCTACATTTATGGTAAAAGTTTGAGAAACATTAACTATATATTATGCTACCTAACAATCAGTTAAAATCTTTCCAGGACAACCATAATTTTTTTCTTCTCTCAATTCTGTTCACATACTCAGTTGAAATGCACAGATGGGGTCTTGAGCACATTGTGCCTTATGCGGACATCAAATAGAATAAATATGTTACTTTGCAATCATTTTTCTCCACACCTGTCACCTGCAATTGACTATAATCTTTATGATAATAAACAATACCTTTTATTTTTACTCACCTTCATCTAACATATTGTCCATTTCCTTAGCAGGCATTTCACATATATTTGTTGACTGACTAAACTACTGACATAAAAATATATAGCATTGTGATAAAGTACAAAACCTTATTTTGCAGTTTACTAGATAAGGCCATTGAAGATGGGTTTTTCCTGTGAGAGTAGCTCAGGTTGCCTGTATTTTGAACACTATATAAAAATAAGAAAACCATATTAAATGTTATTTTTCTTTAATTTTTGTCTGTTTTTATGCATACAGGTTATTTTTTATTAAAATCTTAAAATAAAGATCTAAGACATTTTTAAAACGATTTATTTATTTGAGAGAGAGATAGAAAGCCCAAGAGAGAGTGTGAGCACAAGTAAGGGAAGGGTCAGAGGGAGAGTGAGAAGCAGGCTTCCCCCTGAGGAGGGAGCCCAGCACTGGCTTGGCTGGCTCCCAGAACCCTGGGATTATGACCTGAACCAAAGCCAGGCAATTAATGGACTGAGCCACCTGAGTGCCCCAAGGCCTAAGACTTTTAATGATATAGATACAATGGTTCCAAAATGAGCATCTTATCTCATATTATAGTTGCTATGCTTACTTATTTTTAATTAGATGCTCACATATTAGAATTAGATTATTTATTTCTAAACAAACACAACAAAAATATTTTGGTGTGTTCATTTATTTTTCTTCCTCCCATTCACTATGGAATCTGAGTCTGGTTACATTTATTTGGGAAGTGTACAAAGGTATGGAATTAAATCATTTAAATATTTTTGCCTTAGCTGGACTAGATGACTCTCCACACCCGTGGACCATGTGAGTACATCGTGCTGCAAACACTTCACTGACCTGATGGAAAAAGACATTCTCCAGGGAGCAGATCATTTTCTTTATTCATGAGGAAGATCAAATTCATTAAGTGTGGTTTATTAGAATACTGTAGAAAAATGCCCTACATATCTATGGATATTAACATTGTTAATATCTTGAATAAAATAAAATGCATTTTTTTCCTACATGGACTATTTTCAAAACATCAGTCATTTAGAATCAGATACAGGTACTCAGTGGTGAGTTCAGTAAGGGTCAAATCCATTGCTGAAAAAAAAAATCACTGAATTTTAGAGATGATGAATACTCTGTAAACTGCAAAGAAGACACTGCAGAAGAGCTCTGCAGTGTAGTCTTCTAGCTGAGCTGAAATCAAAAGCAAACCAAGCCAAACCAACTCCAGCATAACCTACATAACATAACCCAAAAAAACAAATGGGTAACTAAGAATTCCAACATGTTGCCATAATTGCAAGCTGTAGCAAAAAAAAATAAAAAAAAAATATGAACACATCAGGAATTCTAAGTGTCATCCAGAAAAATTTTGAGAACCCAAACGTTTTTTAAGTGTTTGACTTTAGGAAGTAACAATTCTCGATTAACATTAAGAGAAGACAGAAAATGTGATTCTTCAGAAAGTACCAGTGAGTGTTTAGTTTTGTTTTCTATTATTGTTATTTATATAGAATAATTTCAAATAAAAATTAGTCTTAAACTTTTATATTGCCTATTGTGAATACTAACATATTTTTCAATACAACAAAATAAATATTCTGATTCAGTGGTAGCACAAAGCAGGTGGGGATTAATTATCTTGAAAAGGACAGAATCATTGCTACTTTAAATTGTTAAATTGTTATCAAACCAAACATATTAAAGGATTCTGTCAAAATAGAAGTCCTCACCTGAAGAAAAAGTTTCAAAAAGTGCTGCAATAAGCTATAGACAATCCTGGCTTCTTCTAAAAACACTGACACATAAAACAAGGCAGAGACAAAGTAAACAGATAACTGGTTTTGTGAAAGTCTATGTTTAAAACATTCCCAAATGACAAAATTTAGATTTAATTTTTTTAAAAGATTGTACTTATTTATCTGACAGAGAGAAACACAGCCAGAGAGGGAACACAAACAGAGGTAGTGAGAGAGGGAGAAGCAGGTTTCCTGATGAGCAGGAATCCAGATGGGGGCTCGATCCCAGGACTCTGGGATCATGACCTGAGCCAAAGGCAGATGCTTAATGACTGAGCCACCCAGGTGCCTGTAGGTTTAAAATGTTAAGGAATGAATATAGGCTGTGTTTAAGAATTTATCACACAGGGTACCTGGGTGGCTCAGTTGGTTAAGTGACTGTTTTCAGCTCAGCTCATGATCCTGGAGACCCGGGATCGAGTCCCACATCGGGCTCCCTGCTCGGCAGGAAGCCTGCTTCTCCCTCTCTCACTCCCCCTGCTTGTGTTTCCTCTCTGGCTGTGTTTCTCTCTGTCAAATAAATAAAATCTTAAAAAAAGAATTTATCACACAATTCTTATTCATTGGAGACATGTTTCAAGATACCGGAGATCAAGGTCAAGAAAAGATACATACATATTTGAATGGATAAATGGACGCAGATGGACAGATAGACGAGACATGCGAATAGTTTCTGCTTGAAACGGATGACAGATATCAGCAAAAACTTTTTTAAGATTAGAATGTCAGGACAAGGTGGCTTTTCTCTTAAGCTTTAGGGCAGCAAGATGAAAGTACAGAATCCAGGGTAATATAGGATGGGGGTTCATACCTGACTTTGCCCATGCCCACTTTGCCCCAAATATCTTTGAGAAAAAACACAAGTGTATATTTCCTTAGTGATTATCCGAAGCCTCCCATATAACTATAAAAAGCCAACTTGAAATAATGAATAGTAATTTATTTATTTAACCCAATATCTGTTTAATTTTTTATACATATACACATTGAAGCAGACTTTTGCATTAACACATATATGATCATATGAATTCTTTTTAGTGTGTTTTATTTTGTCCTTTTTATGCCTATATCCTTTCTTGTTGGTCTCCTCTCCTTCCCAATGCAATTTATTTTCTGCCTTTTGCTGATCTGCATAATAATCTTCTGTATATCCTTCAACATGTTTTTGTAAGCATATAATTATTTATGATCAGGGACTTTTTTTTAGTTAATGAAGCTTTTTTAAAAATGCCATCTAACTAGACATATTTCCCCCATTTTGTTTTTGTTCTTCATCTTTAGAGTAAGAAACTTACTCATCCCAACTCATTTATCTACTCATTGTTTTGAATGTTTACATGATACAGCTTAATGCAGATGTATCAATGTATCCTAATCAAATCTATAATTTATTAAAATTCATTTTGTTTAAAGTCTATACTATATAAAACATTCTTTTCCATATGTTCTTTATATTCCTGCCTCTACATCTACAAGGTTGATTGTCAGAATTAACTGACATATTTATTTTATATTTTGTGAGTGTGAAAATTATTTACAAACGGTTTTGGGCAGGAGGACCAGGCAGGGAATTCTCCCCTTATCCAGTTGTCACTTCTCATAGCGTTCTACCATGTCCAGTATAGTTTGTGAAATTGCCATGGGACTTACTTCCATTCTACCTTACGGTATGTAAAAACAAAACATGAAGAACTTCTGTGAGAGGTTTCCATGGGGCTGTCCTGGAGGAGGTACACATCATTTCCTTTCAGGACTTACCAGCTAAAATTTTCATCATTTGGCCACATCAACCTTGGGAGACTAGGAAATGTGGAGTAGTTATTGTATATGCACGAAGAATCCCATGAGTATTTTTTCCCTCAATATAAACTGGAAATTTATGAATCCATTTGATTCTCAGACTTCAACTTTTCCATTACACTGTTTTAGTCAAGTAAAGTGATTTTTCCCCTAATATTGATTTAATTATTGTAACTTCTCTTTTATTTTTAATGATCTTATCTTTTAATTTTTGTTTTCTGAGTTGAGATATTTATTCCTCATTATGGACCTTGATAATGACCCATTTTCTTTAATCTAGTTACTTTCTTTTTTCTTTTAGTTGGATGGCAGACAGACCTTAAGGTGATATCTGATAACCTCTGCTATCTGGTGTTCACTTCCTGTATAATCCCTTTCCTTAAATGTGGGCAGGACACAAAACTTATTTCTGACCAATAGAATATGGCAGTGGTGATGGGATGTCACTCTTCCTGGCCCTAAATAGAGCGTGACATCTTGGAGAGGTCCCATGACAGAAACCTGAAAACAACGTCCACTCAACAGACAGTATGCAGCTGGGATCGTTAGTTCTACCCATGCAAGGAAATGAGTTTTGGCAGCAACCTAAGTTTGGCAATAGCTATCTCCAGAGAAAGCAGAACAGCCAATATTTTCACTGCATCTTTGTGAGACCCTGAGCAGAAGACCCAGTTAAACCATACCTGTAATCCTGACATCTGGAAACTGAAGAAAATGAATGGGGTTGTTTTAAGCTGTCATATTTCTATTGTTGTACAACAAGAGAAAACTATCCATGTAGAATGAAAAACAAGCTTCTTTTGTTTGTTTCAGGGTCTCTCACTCTCTCTCTCTTTCTTCTTTCCTCCCTCCCTCCCTCCTGCCTTCTCTTCCTTCTTTCCTTCCTTTTTTTCCTTTCTCTTTTTCTTTTTGGTGCTGTACTTGAAAGTTAATTTATTTTAATTAATTTTATTCATTTTTTAAACTAAATATTTTATCTGAATCTTATTTCTCTAGGCCTTCATTCTGACTGATCAAAAATAGTTCTTGCTGAACTTCTTCAGATAGCCACTCTGCTCCTCTGTTGCTAGCATGTAGGTGCTAGATAAGGTGGCTGTAATACTTTAATAGTAGGAATTCAGTTGGTATCCAAGGTGAGGTTCTCATTCCCGTCCCTCACCTGAGGTCTGACAGCAGGTTAAGTTATTTGGAGAAAGGTACTGGGTTAAGGTACTTGGAGAAAATCTCTTTGCTCTACTATCTCCTTGTGACTTACAGATTCAAAGGGAGGCAACACCTCACCACCATTTAACTAATTCTTGCCTTTGGGGACCTTGAGGACTCAGAATGGCCCCTATTTACCTCATTTTATGGAGTCCTCAGATATTAGAAAACACGAGATTTCTTCAGAATTAACTTCAAGTCTCTTTTTGAGATCCCATGCTGGTGGATGGATACATGCATGGGTCCTTTATTTTATTCCTGATAGAACTCAAAGCATCACTTTTACCAGATTCTAGTTTTCACTCAAAGAGGCAAGCCACATGCAGTTTGTAGTATAGGGAAACAAGGATTACTCAAGTGGCCATGTTTCCAGAATCTTCTTGTAATTCTCAACATTTCATAGTTATATTTTTTTATTCCTTACATAATACACATATTATTATAAAACAAAATTAGTTAAACAAATAAATGGATAAGAAATTAAAAGTTAACTTTTTTCAGTTGCCTGGGTGGCTCAGTGGGTTAAAGCCTCTGCCTTTGGCTCAGGTCATGACCTCAGGGTCCTGGGATTGAGGCCTGCATCAGCCTCTCTGCTCAGCAGGGAGCCTGCTTCCTCCTCTCTCTCTGCCTGCCTCTCTACCTACTTGTGATCTCTCTCTCTGTTAAATAAATAAATAAAATCTTTTAAAAAAAGTTAACTTTTTTCTAATATTAAGATTATTATTACTAATATATTACTATATGTATTCATTTTTCCATGTTATTTCACATTTCTCATAAATTTAGAGTCCTGCAATGTAGACTTATTCTCACTTAACAATATACAGTGTATGTTATCATATATTAATAGTTGTTCTTAAATAGTATTTACTTTATGTGTGATATTTAATTAAATAAATTTCACATTATTTGTGTCATCTCAATGTTTTATATTATTAATAATATTAAAATTAATAGCTTTATAAATCCATCATTATTACCTTTTGTTTTACTTAGAAAAATTGCTAGAGATGGAATTGCTGGAGCAAAGTTATGTGCACAATTTAAAGGTAAACAAAAAAGTCTTTTATAGTTGGGTTGGAAGAGATGGAGGAGAAGAGGAACTGAGATTGGAGAGGCAAGCAGAGACTAGATTGTGATGGAACTACTGGGTCATAGTAAAAAGCTGGATTTCATTCTTAGGGTTTTATTGAATACCAGTAGAGTATGTGAGTAAGAGTCTCTTCTGCACTTTTTAAAGAGCAATATGGCTGCTGCATGTGGGAGTTCCTATAAAGGAACTGTGTTACCAAGAAGATCTGTCAGAAAGAACAACTCCCATTAGAATGTTTTATAGGAGATGAGACAGGAGAGACAGTGACATGACATCTCTTTAAAAGAATTTTGTTATGAAAAGGAATAGAGAATAAGGTAGTCAAAGTAGAGTTTGAGGGGTCAGGGTATGCTTTAATTAAATGAAAGCAATTTTATTGTTTCCATCCTGCTGGGATGATTTGGACAGGGGATTATTGGTGATATCAGAGGGAGAAGAAATCACTTCTGGAGCTACACTCTATAAAGATAAGAGATGGTATAGAAATCACTTATAAGTAGAACTGTTTTTCTGAGATTGGAAGAGAGGTAGCTCTTCCAAAATAGCAAGGTTTGTACATGGAAGGTAGAAAGATGTGGTAATTATCTTCCGTTTTCTCAGAGAAGTGAAAATGAAGGTCACTTACTAAGAGTGAATAATAGAGAAGGAGTGCTAGAAGTCAGAAAAGACAAAAAAGAGGTGAAATAGTTCAGTCAGCGCAGTGAGCAGCAAAGCTAGTGGATAATCTGAAGGCTGGGGGTAGAGGGTTGGAGGCTGATGACCCACCTGAGATGGGAAGTCTTAAATTAAAAGTTATATCGCAAAATATAGTTGCATATTTTTCCTAATCCTGTTAATTTTTATGTTATTTGTAATTTGCTTTTTATTCTGGATGACATTTACAAGTAATTTTTTTTGGTGCAAAAAGATCAGTATCTGAACTATGTGGAACCTACTGTCATATGAAGACTCTCTATGTCTGTGGAGACTTGGCAGGCCACATAAACAGTAGCTCTGCATATGATGCTCACATAGGAGCTATTGTTGTGTAGATGCGAAATTCAGAGAATAAATACTTTGTGACATAAATTGAGATATCCTTCCTTTCCCCAAGCCCCATCTATATGGTAGAAATCATAGTGAACAGATCTTGATTTAGTAAGGTATTACAAAATAAGTATATTATTAATCCTCTGTATACTTTATGGGTAATTAATCTTAATTATCAAGGGAATTTAAGAAGTGTATGAATGGTCATTATTAGCTTCCTAAGATCTATCAAATTCAGGGTTAATTTAAGTAGAGAGCAGGTTTAGGAAAAACATTAAATTGGAGGAAATTCCTTTAAAACCCTGAAGGCGCTTCCTGTGAGGAAAGGCATGTAATTGACAATTAGAAGAGCTGGTGGATACACAAAGGAAATCATTTGTAGGAGATAAAAGATCTGGAACAGTGGAGACAACGTTTAGTACCAGAGTTGTAAGTGGCACTTTTCTGCTATCTCCTTGTGTGGACATGGCTGGTTTCTTCGTTTGTGAAATGGAGTGGTGAACACAATGTGTAAAGTTTCTTATAGCTGGAAGAAAGAGAGGATTCAGAAGGCTTATTCTAAATCATTTGAATAATCTCAGGAAGGTTGGTTTTTAATTTTTTTTTGTAAATGGGGTGTATTAAAAAACAGTGTTGTGGGGGCACCTGGGTGGCTCAGTTGGTTAAGCAACTGCCTTCAGCTCAGGTCATGATCTCAGAGACCCAGGATCAAGCCCCACATTGGGCTCCCTGCTAGGCAGGAAGCTTCTCCCTCTCTCACTCCCCCTGCTTGTGTTCCCTCTCTCACTGTGTTTCTCTCTGTCAAATAAATAAAATCTTTAAAATAAAAAATCAGTGTTGGTATATCTATTAAAAGTGAATCATCTGAAACTTATTTAACAGGTATTATTTGCAAAAAAATTTCTGCACCTGTAATTTTTATCTGTCATCTATCATCTATCATCTGTCATCCATCCCTGTGTGTGTGTGTGTGTGTGTGTGTGTATGTGTGTACAATTCTGCATTTTATTCTCTTTCAGTGGGTTTGGTGATATATCAAATTCTATATTTTGTTCTCTCCTGGCGGCTTGCTTGGTATGTCAAATTAAGGACATCTACACTTTGGTAAACCAACTGTCAATTCTGGGGAAAAATAACTAATTTCATTGTATAAAAACTTGTTAAACATTAGAAACATATGGCTTTTAGTCAGAATTCTAAATAACATGGAATGACATGCCTTTTTGACATATGGGATAATAAAATAATAACTGTATTATGGCGACTGGGTTCCTGACTTCATCTGTTGCCTTTACATATCAGTTTTTTTCACATATCAACATTTTTGTAATTATTTAGAAATTGATTTATTAATGAATTGTCTCAAATACTGATAGATAATGCTCTTAAAATTGGTAGTTTCTAGAATTATGATCAAACCATTAATATTTAAAATAATATCCTATGATTAAATATTTAATAAATAAAATCAATTATATAATAATTAATATTTAGTGATTTGTTTGCTTACCTTATTTTTATGTACTCTAATATTATTTTTATTTAACCATAAATATAGAACCAATGTATCATTTATTAAAAACACAAGTGTCTTTTTGTATAGTATTTGCTCATCATAGCCTTATGTGAATTAAATATAGGTTTGGACTCCTTTCTTAGGCAGGTCAAAGGCATGCTCTGAGAGTCAGGATACCACTCTGGTGGTGGATGCATGAAATGAGTCACCTGTAGAGTTCAAAATTAGGCACTTCTCTTTTATTCTAGAGCTCTGTGCTTCACAAGTATAGTGGGTATTGTGATTATATCCAAAAATTCCTCTACCTCTAGCAAGTGTGAGTTTTGTGGGGTGATTGATTCTTTGTTTTGCTTCAGGATGGGCATTGATTATTCTACCTGAATCAAATTATTCTCAGCTCCTTCCAGACAATGATTCTTTTCAATCATACCAATTCCCTTGGCCAAAGGTATTAGCTCAAGAATGAATGTTTGGTCAGAAACCAGTCATTCCCAGTGGTGGTTGTGAAGGTTTTCTGAGGAATCTGGTTACTGACTCTGAACAGTGAGTTGCAGAATGTTAATTCTTCCTCTGAGTCTTGAATGGATGTGATACCTGAAGAATACAAGCAACACACAGAGATGGGAAGCGTGAGAGAACTGCAGAGACTTTGAGCTGAAATCCCATGTGAACTATATCTGATCAATGCTTGCTACTTTACATTTTAAGAGGTTTTGAATTAAGTTATTTTACTTATAGCTTAAAGGATTTTAAGTGATTCTGAAATCTCTTTCTCTTTCTCTCAGATTTCTCTCAGTATTCTATGGTCTTGCCACCAAACCTAGAGCCTTTAATATTTCTTATTCCTCCATGTTTCACCTCCTGAGGGGGAAAGTTCTGCAACATAGATACATATTATATATCCCCAAATATCAAGTCATAATTTTCAGTCCATTACTTTAATATCTTCAATGAGCTATAATTCTAAGAAATAAGACATTACAATTTTATGCAGAGGAACATAAAGTTAAATTTTTAAAAAGTGCATCTTATCAAATTCAAGATAAGATGACTCCTATATAGCACTTTAAATTTCAGATATTAAAAATATTTTTGCAAAAATTTTAGTGAATATCAGTAAGAATAGAAATGTAGATGACCTAACCAAATATCTGAAGAATTAGTCCAGATAACAGCCTTTTAGTAGTCTATAAACTGTTAATTCATTTTGCCTTTCTGATTTAAGAAGAAAGAGAAGGGAAAGCCATGGGTGGGAAATGGCATACCCTTGGCATAGCCTCTTGTTTTTGCATCAACTGCTCAATTTCAATTAAGTACTAAATTATTCTAATGTGTCATTTACCTGGATTAATTTCCAGTTTTTAGGTATATATTTTTTAATCCATGTCCTATAATTTGACTATGAGTATGGCTCTATTTTGAAATAGCTACCTATAATTTAATCAGTATAAAAAAGAAAGGTTTTTAGTTTTTCCTGAGAATTTAATTACAATAATCTTCCTTTATTTTTTATGATTAAACCATTATTTTTATTTAAATAAAAACATTATTGTTCTTAATATGTAATTTAATAGCTTACATGTTTGGTTTTATTCTTTCCAATTATTTTCTATTTACCATGTATTATACATTTTTGTTTCATCTTTTATTCTTTCTCATAGTTCTATTTATTGGCTAAATTGCTTTTGAGTACACATTTCCCATTTGTTAACATGGTGGAGTCTTAGAGTATTCTTCTATACTATGGGTTGATTTCCTAGACAGACACCCACTGATCTTCCCCTTTCCTTTTACCCCTGTCATCTGTGGAAAGCAGACAAGAATACTTGATGATAGAGCAGGCATGGCAGAAGATAGGTCAGCAGCTATGGGGACAGAGCAATAGCAACACCTGGTTGACTCAGTCATTAAATGTCAACCTTCACCTCAGGTCGCGATCCCAGGTTCCTGGGATCCAGCCACACATCAGGCTCCCTGTTCGGTGGGAAGCCTGTTTCTCCGTCTCCCACTCTCCCTGCTTGTGTTCCCTCTCTCGCTGTGTCTCTCTCTGTCAAATAAATAAATAAAATCATTTAAAAAAAGAACGACAGAACAATAGAACTTACACCATCTGAACAACATAAAGCACATCAAATAAAAAAATAAAAATAAAAGAGCAGTCTCAGGGATCAGTGGAAAAATAATAAAATAGTTAACATTCATGTAATTAGAATCCAAGAAGGAGAAGAGAGTATTTAAAGAAAAAAAATGGCTAAAAATTTTTCAAATATGGTAAAAGAAAAATACACAGAAATGTAGGATTGGGAAATTTTTTTTGTCTATATCCTCTTAGGTTATTTGACTACAGCCTTGAAAATTGGGATGACATAATACAGATTAAAGGGAGAAAGGCATACAAATTTTACTTGATGTTAATTTTTACAGGATACAACGACCTTCCTGGAAGAGAGAAGATTCAAAGAAGTCAATAAGCCCGAGTGTCTGTACAATTTTTAACCTAGAGTGATAAACTGTAAAGATGTGACAGACAAAGGAAAGAGGTTTTTTGGCTTGTAGGGGTTGTAAGCTGTGAGTAGATACATGAAGGAAATTAATGCAAGATAAGGGTTATCTTAGCAAGGTTTATTTGTGTAGATCTGTCCTGCTGCCAACTTACTGTCTTCTTTATGACCAAAAAATTCCCTGAGAGAGGGACTTATGACAGTTCTTATTTTTTAGAAAGTTTTTTCTTTTTGTCAGATAAAGGAAGCTTTGGGAGGGCTTCTACCTGCATCTGGTAAATCTCAAAATTCTATATCTCAAAATAATTATTATACCAAAGTAGCATATTTTGGGTGCCATACTCAGAATTGAGTAAATAGTGGACCTCTATAAGGAAAAAATACAAAGAAATCCATGATGATTGATCATAGTTACTCTTCCAAAAAATAAACAGGAAAATAATTGAATATATCTCAAGAGAAATGGCACATTAACTACAGGGAAACACCAATTTGACTAGTAGACACTTCATCTGAAACCACAGAGATTCATTGAAAGCAGGCATATATGTTTTTTTGTTTTTTGTAAGCCATTTATTACCCTACATAACTATAAACACATAAAGCAGGATCTCAAAAACAAAAACAAATGACAAAAACAAAACAAAAGTAAAACTGATTTAAAAACAGGTGAAGTTCAATAGGCAACTCTGCAAAAAAATATATATATATATAATATTATAATATATTATAAAATATATATATATGGCCAACAGGTATATGGAAAGATGCTCAATGTCACTAATCATCAGAGAAATACAAACCAAAACCATAAAGAGATATCAACACACAATTATTTAGATGGTTTTTATCTAAAAACAAAAGGTAACAAGTATCATTAAGGATGTGGTGAAATTGGAACCCTTGTACACTGTTGGTAGAATTGCAAAGTTATGTAGTTGCAATGGGAAAATATTCTGGAGGGTTCTCAAAAAATTAAAAATAAAATACTATCTGGTCATGTCTGGGTGTTTTTCTAAAAAAAAAAAAAAATGAAATCATGACCTCAAAGAGTTATCAGCACTCCCATGCTCATTATAACACTATTTAAAATCACTAAGATGAAAGTAGCAGTATATTTTAAGTATTAAAAGAGTAAAACTGAATTCTATCCAGCAAAAATATCTCTTTAATATAAGGAAGTAATCAAGACATTCTCAGCAGAAACAAAACCAAGAGAGCTTCTTACTAACAAACCTGCCCTATAAGAGCAGCTAAAGAAAGTTCTATAAACAGAAAAGGAATGTTAATAGAAGGGTTAGAACTTCATAAATGGAAGAAAATATTGGAATGCATAAAAATGGGAATAATTAAAACAAAATTTTTAGATTTATTAAATGGCATTTTATGATTAAAGCAAAAATGATAGCAGCAGCTGACCTGATGTATGCAGAAGAGATATTTAAGAAAAATATATTTAAGGAATTGAGAGTATAAAAAGGCCTAAATGGAAGATTTCTAGTCTTCACTTGAAGGAATAAACCATCAATATCAATAGGCAGTGATAAATTACATAATGTATATTGTGTATATACAATATAGTCATTGTATGATGACTATATAAAGCAGTATATTAAGAAGGCAACATAAATAAATCAAGACTTAACCGTAAATAACATTCAAGTAACTCAAAAGAATGTAGGAAAGAGAAATGAAAAACAAAAAGAGGAGATATAAGCAAAAAAAAAAAAAACAAAAAAAACTACTGGGATTTCAGATTAAAGCTTTCACATTAATGTAAATAGTCTAAATATACCAATTAAAAGATGGAGTTAGCAAATTGAATTAAAGAAAACAAAACAAAACACCGTCATTTATATACTGTATGTAAGAAAATTGCCTAAAATAGAGTTATACAGTTTGGTTGAAAATTAATAGATGGAAAATATACCATTAAAGTATTAATTTAAAAAGCATAAATGACTATATTAATATCAAGTAAAGTAGACTTAGACTACAGAAAATTACTAGAAACAAAGAGAACAAAACACCTAATGACAAAATAGTCAATGAGGAAAATACAGCAATCTTAAATGTGTATACACTGAATGAAAGAGAAAGAAAAGATATGAAGCAAAAAAATTGACAGAGCTGAAAGGAGAAAAAATAATTCATAGCTAAACTTGGGAATGTCATAAACCCACTCAACAGTTAATAAAACCACTGGACAGAAAATCACAAGGATAAGAAAAACAACATTACCAACAGAATCAAATCAGCATATACAGAATTCTCCATTCAGGAACAATAGAATATGTATTTTTTCTCGTGTCCATAGAAAATTCACTAATATTGAGATCATATGCTTTTGCACAAAAGAATCTCAATCAAGCTTTAAAATATTTAAATAATACAGAGTATGTTCTCTGACCCTAATGGTATCAAACCAGAAATCAATAGGAAGATAACGGGAAAATTGCATCACTTGAAAATGAACAGCTCCCTTCTAAATAATCCATGGATCAAAGATAAACACTCAAAGGAAAACTTAAAAGCATATTGAAGTGGGGCACCTTCGTGGCCCAGTCAGTAAAGCACTCTGGACTCTTGATTTTGGCTCAGGTCATGATCTCATAATCCTGGGGCTGAGTCCTACATTAGGCTCTGTGCTTAGTGGAGAATCTACTTAAGATTTTTTCTCTCTCTCCCTCTGCCCCTTTCCAAGCTTGTGGTCTCCCTTTGTCTCTAGGAGGAAAAAAAATTAAAAAATAAAATAAATAGAAACACACTAAACTGAATGAAAATTAATATATAACATGGAAAAATATGTGGGATTCAGCTAACGCAGTGCTGAAGGGGAAATTTACGGCATCAAATGCTTATGTTAGAAAAAAGAAACGGTTTTGAATATATAATTTCAATTCTTACCTCCATAAACTAAGGTAAGAAGAACAAATTAATCCAAAATTAACAGAAAGGAGATAATGAAGGAAAAACCAAAATGAAAAAAAAATTGAAAACAGGGAAACAATAGAGAAAATAAATGAAATAAAAGGTTCTTTCTTTTTTTCTTTTGCTTTGTTTTTATTTTATTTTTTTCAGTGTTCCAAGATTCACTTTTTATGCCCCACACCCAGCACTCCATGCAATATGCGTCCTCAATTTCCACCCCCAAGCACCCCCCCCCCCCCCGCCAAGACCCTCAGTTTGTTTCTTAGTCCAAAGTCTCTTATATTTTGGCTCCCTCCCGATTTACACCACTTCCCATTTCCTTTCCATCTCCTACTGTCCTCTATAAAGTGTTGTTTCTTGGAGAAAATCAGCAACACTGATAAACCTCTAGCAAGATTAGCAAAGATAAAAAGAGATAAGACAAACTCACCTTTATTAAGACTAAAACCTGGGATATCACTACAGGTCCTGTAGCCATTAAAAAGATAAAGAAATACTTAAGACAACTTTGCTCTGATAAGTTTGTCAACTTAGAAGAAATAGGATCAATTTCTTAAAAGCCATACTTAATCAAAATTCAGCCAAGATGAACTAGAAAAGCTAAACATTGCTAACTATAGAAGAAGTTGAATTTACTATTTAAAAACTCCTGGAAAAGCAGTCTCCAGGCCCAGATGATTTTACTGGGGAATTCTACTTATAATTTAAATAATTAATACCAATTTTATAAAATATCTTCCATAAAAGAGAAGACCAAGAAACATTTTTCAACTCATTTTATGAGACTTGTATTACCCAGGCACACAAACTAGAGTACAAAACAAGAAATGTACATATCAATATCTATCATGAAATTGGATACAAAACTCTTCAACAAAACATTAGCAAATCAAATCCGTAATACATTATTATCTTATTTTGTCCTCAGTCATGTATGTAGGTAACTATTACTATTTCCATTTTCCATTTGGAAAATGGGGTAAGAGAGTTGAAATAACTTGCCTACATCTACAAATTTGAAAATGGCAGAACCTGAATTTCAATCTAGTTTGTCTAACCCCAACACCTGTCTTCTTAACAATTACAGTAATACTATAAATTCTTTATTTTCCTGCTGAAATTGCCAGTTGCCAAACAAACAAATGAACAATAATTTCTTCCTTCTTTAGTTGTAAAATCCTACTGTTGGCATATTGGTATTCAATTAAAATATTATATTCTTGCTCCTAGGTTGTACTCTTGTTACTAAATGATTGAAAATGATATTTGAGCAAAATTGTTCTGAGAGATTTCAGGGTAAGCTCCTTAAAGTGTTTTGGCTTGTGTTTCATCTTCTTTCCTTCCTCCCACTACTAGTAAGTCTGATATTATGACTGAGTCCCTAGTAACCCTGGTGGACCAGAGGTTAATGGAGAATGGTTGCTGCATACTGAGGATGGTAGTATAGGAGTTTAGAGACTGTACCTCAGAAGACAGTGTGGAGTTGCCATATATATTATTGGATGTCCTATTTTCAAATTGTTATTAAATAAATAAATATCTTGTTTAAACCATGGTTATTTTGGGTTTTCAGATATATGAAGTCTAACAATCCTAACTGATACTCCCACCATATTCTTTTAGTTAAGTCTAATACAGATAATAAAAAGCCATCATCTTATTTATATTCAGTTCTGCTGATGTTCCAAATATACACATAATCCTTTTGCTATTTATCTATATCCAATTTGCTATTTTTATTTGCCCTGAAAGAATGAAATATTTTTGAGACTGTTATTTCACAAATCTATTATCTTTTTAATATTGTTTTAAAGATTAGCATTAATAGATGGTTTTAATTAAATTCTACAGGATTGATACTTGTCAGGCTGTAGACAAAAATATTTTATTCAGGCTTCTCATTACTGGTGTTACCAATAAAGTTGCTTTACCTGCAGCCTGCTTCTGCAGACTGATTTATGATTGCCAGCACTTGGTAAGCTCAGAGAGCAGACTGAACGTGTCAGTGAGAACATCATGTAAGTCTATCTTTGACTTGTGAGAGTTGTCAAATGACATTAGTATTCTGCGTGATTCTTTGGCCACCTCATTATTTTTCTTTCATTGCAATAATATTGACTCAATTTGTCTTTCTTTTTTAGCCCATTTTCATTCAGTTAAAGGAGAGATATTATGTTTCCTCATGTCAATTTCCTGGGATATTCTCTATAAGGCTCAATATTTAGGAGAGATGTATCATTTATTAAAATGCCATAACATGGGGCGCCTGGGTGGCTCAGCTGGTTGGGCATGGTTGGGCATGGCTGGTTGGTCATGATCCCAGAGACCTGGGATTGAGTCCCACATCGGGCTCCCTGCTCAGCGGGAAGCCTGCTTCTCCCTCTCTCGCTCCCCCTGCTTGTGTTCCCTCTCTGGCTGTGTTTCTCTCTGTCAAATTAATAAAAAAAAAATATTTAAAAAAATACCATAACATATTTTTGATTACTGATATTAAACTAGTATTTTCCTCTGAAAGATTGAATGTTATACACAGTTTTTGAAGTTAAAGAGCTCTTACATTTATTTCTGCTAGTTAATGAGTTATTAAAGATATTTATAATAATATAACATTAATTCTATTACACTAATTAATATCTTACTATTAATATCTGAAACATTATAAATTGGTCTTCTGACAATGTGTAGATATCAAATATACACTGTTCAGGAAAATGTAGGATAAAATTGAATACTTCACATATATAAACAACTTTGACAATTCAGCTGAATTATGTAGGATCTTACAGTTGTTAATTCTTTTCCCTGCCAAAAAAAACCCTAAAAAGCCCAAATTTCAGCTCCAGTAAATATTGAAATGCAAAGGAAGATGTCTTAATATATTTCCTAGTTGAGCTCATAAAATATGCAGGCAGACAGTTGGTTAGGCCATTTGCCAGTATGTAGAGAGATGATCCATTTCTCTTTTGTCAGAGGTATTGTTGTCTGAATGTTGGTACCCTTCCCACACCCCCAATTCACATGTTGAAATCCTAACCTATAAAGAAGATTATATTAGGAGTTAGGGGCTTTGGGAGGTATTATGTCTTGAGGGCAGGGCCTCCATGAGTAAGATTGGTGCTCTTTAAAAAAGTTTTTTGTTTGTTGTTTTTTTGTTTTGTTTTGTTTTGTTTTGTTTTGTTTGTTTTTGTTTTTGTTTTTTAACTTGTCTTGCCTCTTGTACCAGAGGAAGACACAGTGAGAAGGCACTGGCTGCAAAACAGAAAGAAAGTTTTCACCAGAACGTAACCAAGTTGGTGCCTTCAGCTTGGACTTTTCAGCTTCTAGAATGTATGAAATAAATTTCTGTTATGTATTAGCCACCCAGCCTGTGGCAATTTGTTATAGCAGCCTGAATGGACTGAGATGAGAGAAAACCACCAATGTGATAAGAATTAGTGCCCATCATCAAAGGCAGTAAATGCTTGAGAATAACTGTGGATAAAATTCCACAGTTTTGGGTACATTTCTGACTTTTTTGATCATTTTGAGAGGTGACAAATGGATGTTAACTGAAATGCACATCAATTTTTATCTTGTGACACAAGCATCCTCAGAGAATACAATTAAAAGTTTGAAACAGCAGATTCTCTGTCTATTCAGCTTGCAAAGGTTTGACACAAAACCAAAGAGGGAAATAAGACATAATATTACCTGAAACTGAACGTACCACATTCCTTTTCCTCAGAGCAGTTGTCTTGGGACAAAATTGGGACAAACAACTGAAACATTTGTTATAGAAACAGTGAAAAAGAAAGGCTCAAAGGGTTGGCTTAGTTGTTTAGCTCATCTTGTCTCTATAATGACTTTGAGGGAAAGTAAAATGTGGACTTTGGGTTTTTGAATTGAGGAGTGGGAGTGAGGAGCTGGAGAAGAAGAAAGCAAATACACAAATTTATATGCCCAGCCCCCCAATGAAATATTTCTTTCATTTTGCCCAAATTTAATGGTCCTAGGTCTATCTTTAAACTTACACATATCCATAAAAAGTACTATAGATTCACAAATGGCAACATTTACACCATTACATGTGACCTGAATTTGCTCTCATTAAACTTTCTAAAGGTATATCAGAGAGGGGTCATAGCTTTACCTCATGTACCAATTTATAGGTAGTTGTAAAAATGGTTCCAATAGTGATAGGAATGGTGTGGTGATTCTTTACCTGCCAAATCCTGTGACATCTCCTCAGGGGTGGGGCCAAGAAGAAGTGTTATCAAGGATACTGTTACTGTTACTGTAGGTTCTATGGTTAAACACTATGTCAGGAATGGATAACTTGACCATGGATAAGGATTTCTGTGAAACAAATAATAAATACAAATGAGGACATCATAGAAGACAGAAGGTCTCACATATGGGCCTCAACATCATAAGCAATGCAATAACATATAGTCATGAGAGTAACTCAGAGCAAAGGAATTATTATACACTTGGTTATCTTTTTCAGATATTGTGATGACTAAAGGCCAGTGCAGAGAGAACTCTCTCCCATAAAGATGTGTGTGTGTGTGTGTGTGTGTGTGTGTGTGTGTGTGTGTGTTTGTGTGTGTATCTACCTATACATGTAGATATATATGTACACATTTTGGGTTTTTTTTTTATCTCTGCCTAAACTCTTCACCTGGAAGTAATGCAATGCTCCTACTGATTCTTCCTACAGGTAATTGACTACAGTTCTCCATTTTATAGCTTACAGGGCATGTTTACAATTCTAGATTTTTCTCAGATTACTAAGAGAAATACTACCAACATACAAGATAGAAAATGCCAAACAACATTGCTTTAGCTTTTGTGCTCTATGTGGCTGTAAATCAAGATGGTATATTGCAAAGATGTCTGCTTGAATATAATGGGAGGCAGATTGTGGTTACCTATGGTATGCAGGAACTGAATTTCTTCTTTTCATATAAGAATAAGTATGGGATGAAAGACATTTAAGGAAATCTGAAATGGTCACTTAAAAAACCTAAGAGAGGTGAATTTGGGCATGTTTTGTTAACCCGATATCAGTAAACTCTTCTCTGGTGCTTTACATTTGTGACTTGTTGACCCAATATTAGTGATAAATCCTCTCCCAAAGCATGCAAAAATTATTCATAGGCGGTTTCATGGCATACTCAAATGAAGACACATTTAGGAGTTGAATCTAGTTAATTGACAGTCTAGTGGGAAATGTAATAATTTAGGGCACAGATTATTTTCTCCAATAGCACTGACCAAGTAAATATTCAGTTGCACAACATACATGGTCCTTGATCAGTGTGGGCTGTTATGCCATATTCTCTTGGAATGTTAGGCACTAGTCTTGGTTACTAAATCCAGGGGGCTCATCAATCACCATGATACAAATGACCGCTATTGGAGCACTGTAACAAACTTGCTTCCAGTACCCTGAGCTCCAGCTGGAAATCAGACTGAGAGTAGGGGAGGGGCAATAAAGCTGGAGGTGAATAGTCTAACTAATTAATTATCTGAATAGAACACTATGCCAACAGCATTGTGATATACTTTCACTCAGTATAGCTTACAGGGCATGTTTACAATGTTTCCTTGTAAACAGACTGTTCTAATCACTATATTAGGTTTTACTTTCACTCAGTGAGAAAGCATGAATGTTCTAATCACTATATTAGGTTTTAGTGTCTAGGCTAATAAGTTGCGTAACAGCATGGAAAGACTAGATCATTGCAGAATAACATTGAAATGTGCGCTAAATTTATTTCTTGTGGTCAATATACAGTTGGGCTCTGTTTTTAATCTACTATTAACAGTCAAAGTCTTTAAATTAGTGTATTTAGGGGCAATGGCTCAGTCACTTGAATGACTGACTCTTGGTTTCAATTCAAGTCATGATCTCAAAGGTGGTGTGATCAAGCCCATATCCTGGTCTGCGCTCGGCGGGGAGTCTGAAGATTCTCTCTCTGCCTTTCCTCCCATTCTACAGGCATGCTCACTCTCTCTAAAATAAATAAATAAATCTTTTAATTAAATAAGTAAATATCCTAATGTATTTAGACAACTGATGTCTAAAGTGAACAGTGGCATCACTATCTTAGTATCTACCATACTTGTCACTCTAATTTCTCCCTTTATTTTTGCTTTCACTTTGTCTCTCATATATTTTCCAGTTTTAATAAAATATTTTATATGATTCCTTTTATTTATTCTTCCCTCTTAGAACATCAATTGTCTTTTTTTTTTTCTTTTTAGTAGCTATCTCTTACTTTGTTATACACAAAATAATACTATATTGAGGCACCTGGCTCTCTAGATCAGTAGAGCATGCAACTCTTGAACTCGGGGTTGTAAGCTCAAGTCCTATGTATGTTAGGTATAAAGATTACTGAAAAATAAAATCTTAAAGAAACCGACAGAAACAAATAACACTATACCACTTTTTCACTGGCAGTGAAATACCTTATAAGAGAGTACTTTACAGTTCTTCTTTATAATCCCTGTAACATTTCTGCTATTCCTTTCCACATCATGATCAGCTAAAGTCACCAAATATTTCATTGCTATTACTTTAAATAAACTCTTACCTATTAAGTCATTTAAGAAATATATTTTATTTTACCAGTATATTCATTCTGTAGTATTTTTCCTTCTTCATACATATCTGTTTCTGATTTATATCATTTTCCTTTTTTATGAAAAATTTCTTTCAATATTCCTTACAAAGCAGGTCTACTGGCAACAAAATCTCTCAATTTGTATTTGTCTGAGAAAGTCTCTATTTTTCCTTCACTTTTGAAAGCTAATTTCACAGGGTAAAGAATTATTGGTTGGTTGGGTTTTCATTCAACATTCCACTTTTTTCTTGCTTTCATAGTTTCTGAAAAGAAATTGGTTATAATTCTTATTCTTGTTCCTCTATAGGTGAAATTCATTCCTGACCCCCAAGCCCTCTTCCCCCCAAAAACACCTGGCTTCTTTTAAGAGTTTTCTTTTGGCCTTTGATTTCTGTAGTTTGACTATGATATGCCTAGGTGTAAATTTTAACTTCCCATTATTTGTTAATTATTGTTAGGATTTCCTCCCCTGGTATTTGTTCCAGGAGTAGTTTGTGTTCCTGAACTTCTGCTTGGGTAAGCTGTGATTCTTTGTATCTGCCTGTCTGTCCTTCCAGTTTGGGTGTAGTGATTTGTCCTCTGATTTCAACTGTGTGATGCATCTAATAAAAGTTGTTGATTTTCAGTTGGTTCAGTTTTTTTCTTTTTTCCTTCTTTTCCCCTTGTTACAGCGATAGGAGACTTTGAAAGGAGGCTTTCAAACTCTTTAAATTGCAGATAAGAAACTGGAAGTTACTCTTAACCTTTTTTTGAATATCTTATTCGCCTGACTTTATTTCATCTTATAACTCAGGAATAGCTATTATAAGATTCTTTTTAGGGAATTTAAATGAACTCCTAACAACAAGGATGATAAATTTTCCCCCAAAATATATTTTATCTTATTTTATCTTTAAAGGACACACTTGTGTGTGACACTGATGTATGTTGTTAATATTGATTATGTTTATATGATATATCTTTAGAATGCCAAACAACTGTGAATAGCTCAGTCATTTTTAATTGTATAGTTTTAAATATTTATAAGATAAAATATTTTTAGGTATAAAACCTGTTCTGAGATACTTGTTCATTTATGCATATTTTTATATATATATAGAAATTATCTCTATTAATTTTTATAATCTACTAGAATTTTGAGATTCTGATTATGGGACTGTAACTCAGGTGTGGCGAAACTAAGACCAGAAGGTTAAATTTAACCCTCACTTACCTTTATAAATAAAGTTTTATTAGATCACAGCCACAAATTCATTTGTTTTCATATTGTCCATGGCTGTTTTTGCATTATAGTGGTAGAGTTGAGTAGTCACAATAAAGTCTATATGTCCACAAAACCTAAAATATTTATACTCTGACCCTCTACAGAAAAAAGGTTCCACCTTCTGTTCTAAAATATAGCAGAGATTTTGATTTTTTTCTATAAACATATATATAACAAGTAAAACATATTAAAGGTGAATTTTCTTTGGTTTTAAAATCTTTTTTGGTGTGTGCATATTTGTTAGAAGTCATCAATATTTCTATACCTATAGGGTAGTCATTTAAAAGTGAAAATTTGTATATGTATTGTTGATTAGAACAAAAATTAATTTAAAAATATAGGGTATAGAAATATGAAATGTTTTTGTGAGTTTCCATTTTTATTAGATTTTTTAAATTTAAATTCAATTAGCCAATGTATAGTGCACCTTTAGTTATTTGATATAGCATTCAGTGATTCATTAGTTGCTTATAACACTCAGTGATCATCATATCATGTGCCCATTGACCATCACTGAATTACCCTATCCCCTCATTCACCTCCCTTTCTACAACCCTCAATTAAATTTTTCATGATGAATTTCATGCCTTCATGTCACCTCTGCTACCTCCCTGTATTGTTGTTATGTTAGCATCCCCCAGTCAGTCATTATTCTTCATTAATTAATGACTTTGCCATCTGACCTAACACCTTTTTTTCATATTGTGTTTATAGCTACTACTTTTATTCAGTCCATCTCCTCATCACCAATGTGTTTTCCTTTAGTTGAATAGCACCTGCTCCCATTTCCATGTCACACCATTAACCTCATCATCACCAACACCCAGCCTCACCACCTCTTTTTCATACCCCATTGCCCGTTTTGTTGTTAAATTCTCCCTGTCTAGCTTTGATTTTATGGTAGTTTTCTATAATTTCTCTTTTGCAGACATTGTTAGTTCCCTTATCACTTCCTCCTGTTAAATTCCTCTGATAGCAAATAAACACATTTAATTTATGTATTTATTTATGTATTTATGTTTGTATATATGTATGTATGTATTTATTTATTGATTTATTTATTTATTTATTATGTCATTTTAACCACCATACAGTACATCATTAATTTTTGATTTAGTGTTCCATGATTCACTGCATATAACACCAAGTGCTCCATGGACTCTATGTCCTTATCCAAAAGAAAAGAGAAAGGACCCAAATTAATAAAATTATTAACAAAAGGGGAGAGATTATGACCAACACCAAGGAAATAAATACAATTATCAGAAATTATCATCAATAGCTGTATGATAGTAAATTAAGCAACCTTGAAGAAATGGATGCATTCCTGGAACCCTATAAACTACCAAGACTGAAACAGGAAGAAATTGACAACCTGAATAGACCCATAACCAGTAACGAGATTGAGGCAGTGATCAAAACTTCCCAAAAAAGCAAGAGCTCAAGGCCTAATGGATTCCCTGGGGAATTCTACCAGATACTCAAAGAAGATATAATACCTATTCTCCTGAAGGTGTTTCAAAAAATAGAAACAGAAGGAAAACCAGCATTACCTTGATCCCAAAACCAGGCAAAGACACCATCAAAAAGTAGAATTACAGACCAATATATCTGATTAATATGGATACCAAAATTCTCAACAAGTTCCTAGCTAATAGGATCCAACAGAACATTGAAAGGATTATCCATCACAACCAGGTGGGATTTATTCCTGGGGTGCAAGGGTGGTTTAACATTTGCAAATCAATCAATGTGATAGAAAATCAACACTTAAAGTATTTATCTAGTCCTTCCTATACCTCACAACATTGCAATATCATGCTGAAAAGTCTCACTCAAATTCATGACCACAGATTACAAATGGATACCTCTGTGTCCAGCAAGCCATCCATACTTTCTTAGCATATTTTTTGCTCTATCTAAAATATATTTGATAGCTATCTCCTAACAAGTATCTAGTCCCCTTTCTCTTTGAGTTGATGGTTTTACTTAACATAATATTGAGAAAAATGGGCATAACCTGGCATATTTTTCCTTTCTTTATCACCACCAAATCATTACTGCCATCCACTCCTTCTCCCTTTTCTTCTTGGTTACAATGAATAAACTGACTTAGTTCCTGTCAAATATTCACTCTCATTTGAATACTGGTCTTACTTCTCAGAGACTTGATTCTTGCCAGTATCTCATTTTCCCCTGGCATCAACAACATGCCTGTTGTTATTATTTTAGTTATTTTATCTACACTCATGTTTTGCTTCAATAAAAACATCAGTCACTTGACTTTTGACACCACACACTTTTCTAACTACTGCTTCATCTCTCTACTCTATTTAATAGAAAAACAAGAAAATATGTGTTATTGATATATTTATTTACATACATTTATTTATATATCTATATCTATATATCTATATATACATATATCTACATATAGATCTCTCTCTCTCAAAATTTATCTTTATGAGCTTAGCTCAATTAAATTTATAAGACTTATTTAATAATGAAACATTTTATTAGACAAGTAGGTACTTAGATAATTGGACATGTTAAGTTTATAATGTTTACATTGTCTAGGAGATTTTAATTATCTAAGATATAAAAACCTTGTAATTGACTTGATAATAGGTATTATATTTATAAATAGAATGATACTTGTAAATGGAATATAATTGTCCCCGGGGACCAGCCTCAGCAGAGATGTGGGTCCCAGACCACGGGGATGTCTGGCAGGTGAAATAATGACACGGACACGGAGATCTGATGCAAGCTGACACCCGAGGTCGGTCAGGAGAGACCTATGAAGCAGGCTCAGGCTCAAGCTCTGGCTCTCTAGCTCTGGCTCTGGCCCTCTTGCTCTGCTTCTGGCTCTGCTTTTCTCTGGTTCTGTCTCTCTTGCTCTCTGTTTCTGTGTTTCTTGCACTCTGCTTCTCTCTGTCTCTCTTTCTGCTTCTGTCTCTGTTGCTCTCTGCTTCTTGCTTTGCAGGCTCTCTGCCTTTGCCTCTGCCTTTTCCTTTGCCTCTGGCACTGCCTTTGTCTCTTGATTATCAAGGGCCTCAGTCCTTTATTATTCAAAAATGAGTAAATTGGGGGATACAGTTAGGTTAAAGTTAAACAAAGTGATTCATAGCAGGCAGAGTCAAACCTTTCTAAGAAACCGGCCTTTACCATTAAAAGGGAAGTTTGTGAATAGACTCAGTTTGATAGTTGAGCAAGAGGAACAAAAGGCAAGTAAAGATGGTGTTAATGACTGCGACATTAGCATAACTCCAGATTCTTGGCGGGGGAAAGCCTGAAGGGACTTTCATTCACATTCACAGGTACCTCCACACAGTTTCTGGTGGCTTGGGCATTGCTGGAGGGGCGGATCATGCACCATCCCGGACATTTCATGACTTAAATTTGTTTTTTTTACTTGTACCTCAACAAATTTAATAAAATAAATAACAATTAAAAAATAAGTCTTTCTATAAAGAGAAGTCACCCTAGTGAAGTTAGAAATGCACATATTCTTGGTGCACCTGGGTGGCTCAGTTGATTGGGCCACAGCCTTTGGCTCAGGTCATGATCCTGCAGTCCCAGGATCCAGTCTGAAATTCGGCTCCCAGCTCCACCAAGAGTCTGCTTCTCCCTCTGACCTTCTCCCCTCTTATGCTCTCTCTCACTCACTCACTCTCTCTCTCAAATAAACAAATAAAATCTTTTAAAAAATGCACATATTCTCATGTACATTATCTAACACTTTCATCTCATTTGATTTTTATGAATCAGCCTCTGTAAGATGGATATACAAGTCTTCCATTTCCTATTTTAAGATGCAGTATATGAATAATAAACTATAATCAATAAACTATATTTTTGGTCATCTGTGGGTCTTCCTCATATTCTGTCTGCCATGTTTTGATTATCCTTTATCTCTCTCTTTTGGCTGATTTCTCCCTATCTTTCTCTAAAGAAAGCATCCATGATGTCTCAAAATAGAATAGATGTACTTCTCATGTATTCTGTTGTTTTCTGTACACACCTCAAGATAACACTTATTGTTGTGATGGTTTATTTAGTTTTTCTAAACCCTAAGCTCATTGTTGACAAAGGTCATATTTTTCTTCATAATTATAACCTCAGTATCTTATACCTTTTTTCCAGTGTTGATGAATAATTTTTTTCTTCCCTTTGCCCTTTTTCTTTTATTGAAGTATGACTGGCAATTAAAAATTGTATATATTTAAAGTATATGAAAAGAAAACATAGGGGAAAAGCTCCTTGACATTGATGTTGGCAATAATTTTTTTAGAGTTGACACCCCAAGCACAGGCAATGAAAGCAAACATCAAACTAGAAGGTTTCTCCACAGCCAAAGAAACAATAAACAAAATGCAAAGGTAACCTATGGAATGTGAGATAATATTTGCAAACCATACACCTGATGAGAGATTAATATTAAAAATGCGTAAGGAATCCCTACAACTCAATAGCAATGGAATCAAATAACTCAATTAAAAAAAAATGGGCAAAGGACATGAACAGACATTTTCTCAAAGACATATAAAGGGTCAACAAGTATATAAACAGATGCTCAACATTACTGTCAAAGAAATGCAAATCCTTCAGTTTCTTTCTCAGAGTTCTTAGTGTTTCACTGAGGGATTTAGAGGGGAGGAGGATGAGGAGATGCATGAATCTGGTGGTGGGTATTAAGGAGGGCATATATTGCATGGAGCACTGAGTGTGGTATATAAACAATAGATTTTGGAGCACTGAAAAAATTAAATTAAATTAAAAAAATAAATAAGATAAAATAAAAATAAAATAAAATATTAAATTAAATTTAAAATTAAATTTAAAAAAACACAAATGCAAATCAAAACACAAGGAGCTATTACCTTGTACATCTCCTTAGCACTAATAAGTAGTAAGTAAACATTGCTGCTAATTGAAGATATGTGAATAAAGCCATACAGTTACAGCTTACACCCAATTAGTTTCTACTCTGGAAGCTCTACTTCTTCCAAATTTATCTTTCCTTCTTCAAATCAATGTTTACATTAAAAAGTTTCTGAGATAAATATATTATTAAAATAGATTGTAATTCTTGGCATTGGAAAGCTGGATATTGAAATATTGCTATACCTTTTATGATTAAATAAATCAAAGAATCAAGATATTATCCTAAAATTAGCTCAAATTGATTGTCAGTGAAAAATAAGGCAATTAGCCCAAATAAGGCACTGGGAAAACAGAGCAGTGCTGGCTAAGTAAAGAGGCTCTTGTTAGGGCCTGCTTAGCCTCAAGGTCAGCAGAACAGGCTCTGAAACTCCCTGGTGATTTAGGCCTCTACATATCTAAGACCCCCTGGTGATTGTGATTGATGCCTTTAGAAGGCTTATGTTTACCAAATGAGGGCAGATAAGTCAATGAACCATTTGTGCATCTTGCTTCCTTGCCCCAGTTCCTGAAATGTGTGGGCAATTCAGGAACTGGGGAGGGGGTTAAAGTGTCATCTCACCCAACTGAGAAAATTTACTGTGTGACTCATGCTTGCTGCTTGAAATGCATATAAACCCCTAGACCCTTGCATTCGGGGTCCTTGCCGAAACCCGCTGCGCCGGGAAGATGCTTGGACCCTAGCTAGCTAGAAATAAACCTTGCTGTGTGATTTGCATTATCCTGAGCATCCTGGGTTTCTCTTTGGGGAGGTGGTCGACATTGGACTTTAACAGCTCTGTAGGTCAGAGCAAAGAAGGGTGTTCTGCTAGCTAGTGTTCCACAGCAGATATTCTATCAAGGACAGTGTCTGGTCCACAGTTGGCAAAAAATATTTTTGAAGTGAATGAATGAATGAATGAATGAACGAATGAGTGTGGAATTCAATTGAGTCTTAAGGAAATGATAAAACACATTTGGCCAAACGTTTTAAATAAAAAAAAAATTATAAAGTACTATGATACCTTCATAATATTTTGGAAATGTTTTAAAGGGTTCCCTGTGTTTCCCCCTGCATTCCTTCCTACTACCTTTAAGCCATGGGTATTTAACAGACTTGTTTTAAGGCCTTCACCTAAAAAACAGTTATTGTGATATGGTAGAGTTAGAGAGTGTGCTGCGAGGAAAGCTTTGAGAACCATTCACAACTGGAAATATGAACAACTGCCCTTTCTAGTCTGAGTAAAATATTTAAAAAGATATTTAGTAACAAAATACTGGTTTCACATTAACCTTTCCACATAGAGAAGAAGGTGAGGTGACAAGAAAAGAAGATGAAGGGACTTGGAAAACACATTTTTGTGTTTATTTTTAGTGATGTTATTTGTGGTTATCTGCATTTTTGCTACTTTTACCTTTAAATATATTTGTGCTTAACAAGAAAACATTTGTAATATTGGAGACTATTTGCAAATGGGAGCCTGGGGAATCTTCAAGATAATAATCTGTCTCAGGCAAAATTATCATAAGATCAAATGCTGCCCTTGAACTATCAAAATTATTATAATGAAATGCAAAATCAAGATGAACTTTATCATATTTAAAAAAACTAATGAATTAATTACAGTCTTCAAATATACAACAGTTTGAAGGAAAATTAGAATTTTGATGCCAGGTCTTCAGGGATTATTTCATTTGTATAGGTCAAAAGATTTAATCATTTTGAATTCACAAATGCTTTTAAAAACATTTTGCAGCAATAATGGAAAACAAGATTTAACAGCAATGTTCACATTGTGCTTAACATGATAGTACTCTCATACCATGAAGCAATTCATTTACTATGTTTAATCTATGGAAACTCAGGTTTTTCATTAATGTTACAAGTGTATTCTGATTGAGTCAGATCAACATATCCCCACAAGGAGTATTAGTTTATATGAGAGGGAAAAATGTTTGAGATAACTTTCCAGATTTATTCAAGTTAACATACTATTTACAAAAAATTCAACTAATTTTTGAAATTATAACAACTTTGTAGATAATAACACTCTACAAAATCCTTTCCATCCCTAAAGCCATAAATAATACTTTGTAAAAGATGTCATTTAAATATGTGGAGGACATATATTCCAAAGTAGTGCAAATTGAAATTATTTGAAATTTAACTTTACATAAGATTATCAAGTTAAGGGGCTCCTGGGGACTCAGATGGTTAAGTGTCTGCCTTCAGCTCAGGTCATGATCCTAGTGGCCTGAGATCAAGCCCCACATTAGTCTCCCTGCTCAGCAGGGAGGATGCTGCTTCCTCTCACTCTATCCCTCTCTCTCCTTATTTTATCTCAAATAAATGAAATCTTTAAAAAAATCAAGTTAAATATTAGCTATCTTATCTATGAAAACTAATAAAAAGGACACAAGAAAAATTCAAATCTATGTTTCTCGGTGTCAAAGACTATTATATATTTTACAACCTGTTTTCCTGTATCAGATGTCCTTATAGTTCTATCTTATAATTTGAATTTTCAATTTTCCTTCATAACATCCAACCTACTCTGTCTTTTTAATGTAAAACATCAGAACACTTTCCTGCTTTTAATAGTCACCTTTTTAGAGGCAATCCAATTTGCTACCCATGCCATTCATCATGTTATTGATCTCAGGCAATAGTTGCTGATATTGTGATTCTTTTTATTATAGATATTATTTGGGTAATCCTATATGATTATACAAGATTTTTGATATTACCACACTCAGTGTTATGTAAAATAAGTTATTTGCAATCATAGTTTAATAAAAAAGTGTCAGACTAATCCTTCTGGCTTATTAATTATTAATTTTGGCATCCTGAATTTATAGTGCACATATTTGGACATTGTTTATGTGTGTATTTATGTCAAGATTTATATAAAAATGGCAGCCTCATCTATTTTTAGATGGTAATCATATTTTTGCCCAGGTGTCTCAAAAAAAAAAAACAAAAAACCCCCAAAAAAACCACAAACAAAAAAGACCAAAAAAACCAACCAACCAATGAAACAAACAAAAACAAAACCAGTAACATTTTTACAGAGGAACTTAGCCACATTTGTAATTGAGTCATTTGTCCCAATTCCTTGCTTCTAATTTCAAAATACTGTAACTGTTGATAGATTGTACTCATCTATTGATATTTCTTTCTATCTTCAAGTGTTCTGCTGAACACACTAACTAGCCAGGATATGTTTGGATTCATATAACTATTGTTTTATTTTTTTTATTTTTTTATTTTTTTTTAAAGATTTTATTTATTTGACAGAGAGAAACACAGCCAGAGAGGGAACACAAGCAGGGGGAGTGAGGGAGGGAGAAGCAGGCTTCCCGCCGAGCAGGGAGCCTGATGTGGGACTCAATCCCAGATCTCCGGGATCATGACCTGAACCGAAGGCAGTCGCTTAACCAACTGAGCCACCCAGGCGCCCCATATAACTATTGTTTTAAATAATAGGGCTTAAATGTAGTCGATATCAATATTATTTTTTATTTGTATCTCCATGATTAAATCATAGGGAGAGCATGAAATTTCCAACGATTATGTTAGAAATCTGAATACGCAGATTTTTACTTTTATTTGTATGTTATTTCTTATGCATACACAGTGCAATAGCAGTGTTTCTATTTGGTTGACAGATTTATTCTATGTGATGATTCAGGGAACCAAACTTTCTTTTTTCAAGCTCCGCCATTTCCTTAGGGCTGCAAGTATAAATGCAATGAGGTTAGGGATGGTATCATGCAAACTGTGACAATAGATAAGTAACTTAAACTCTTTGAGTTTCTACTTCTTCATGGGTAAAGCTGAGAAATAGATTAGCCTGATCTTCTGGCATTAGTCATCTATGATTATGTAGTCATAGAAAACACTGAAGAAAATTACATAAGAAAAAATAAGCAATATAATTTTCACGGATTTTTTTATACTTTAGTAACATGCAAAGCTTTCTAATTTTTAAATCATTTGCAACTTATTCAGAAAGAGTACAGGAAAAATAAACTGCTGATCTCTCAGCTTAGAATATAAATTCTACAGTATTTAAAAAATACCGGCATAGATGAAACAAGAATAATAAAAAATGAAAACGTTTATAAAATCTAAAAAAATAAAATATTTCATATCAGACAACTGAAAGTTAAAACATTATTCTTTTACATTGAAAAAGCACTTAATGACATTCAAAACATTCAAACATTCAAAAATAACTTCTCATATAATCTTTGGAAAATTAGAAACAGAAATAACCTCTTTAACATTATAGAAAATATCTATACTCTCCTATTAGCTAACATCATATACCACTAGTAAAACAGAACCTTTAAATCGGGAAGATGTCTAGATTCACTCTTTCCATGACCAAAGTTTAATATAGGACAAATAAATGATTAATATAAATATTAGAATCAGAAAAACATGATTTCTCTTTGTAAATGATGTGATTATATATTTAGAAAACCAAAAGAAGCAATACCAAAATTTAGAGAACCTAAACCCTAATGCTAACCCTAACACGTTGAATTAGTTTTTCAGTGAGAATACTCCATAGGAGTTTTCAGTGAAATGTCCAGGTAGTGGTTAAAACTGGAAAAAACAGGTTTTCCAACATATTAGCAATGAACAATTGAGACATATATAATGGGGTAAAGAATTACAGTCATGTAGCAGCATTTTATTCTACTAATGCATATTTATTGGATAGAACATAAATTTCCTTCAAGATAATGAGAATGTATTTGGATTCATACCAAGGCAATGGGGAACTACTTTTCAAACAAGAAAATATGTGTCAATAGACAGGGAAAACTAGTCAACTTCAGTAATAATAAAAAGGTTAAAAAAATCCTAAACCCAGAAGTCAAAAGAGTATCACATGAACTAATATTAATAAAAGTGATCATTCTTTTTAAAAATATTTTTATTTATTATTTACTTGACAAGAGATAGATCACAGGGAGGCAGAGAGAGGAGGAAGCAGGCTCCCTGCCAAGTAGAGAGCCGGAATGTGGGCCTCGATCACAGAACCCTGAAATCATGACCTGAGCCAAAGGCTGAGGCTTTAATCCACTGAGCCACCCAGGTGCCCTAAAAGTGATCATTCTTAACATGTTTCAGGTAAAACTAACTAGGTACTTTCATACAAGAAAATAGCAGTAAAGAATGTAAAGGATAGCAGTAAATTCCCAAAAGGAATTCATATACATTTGTAGTTTTAGATGTCTTTATACTTTATGAATTGCTGACCTTCTAAAAGGATGTATTTTAAGGAAATAAAGAGGATGGCAAGATGAAGATTTCATCACAGTATAGAAAAGTAATTTTTTTTAGTACCATGGGCTAGACTAATAAGACTGAGTACAACTTCTTCTAAGTAAAACAAACTTCTAGATAAAGAGTTTCACTTCTGACACACCTTATCTGTGTAGTCTTGGGCAACTTTCTTACCCTACCTGCGGCTCAATTTCTCCAACTATAAAAGAGGTAACTATAATAACATTTACATTTGAATATCAAAAGACATAATGCTTACAAAGAAACTTATAATAATGTTAGATAAGAAATAAAACATAGATTGTTAAATAATATATGATCTGGTATATGATCTAATAATATACAATAATTTTCTGTGTGTATCAACCTATGTATGGATATACATACTATAAATATGGCTTGATTCTAGGTATTAACTACATATTGTATTTACACACATTCCATGCACAAGTATTCTTAATTTTAATGGTTAGAAAAAAAACTAGGTACACTTTTGGTTGTCATGATGGTTGCTATCAAAGAGAGAAAATAAGCATGTAACCAATTAGAGAAGAATTATTACAAGGGAATACAAATATGGGGTATGGGTTAAGGTAAATTTTCTTAAATATTTTCTTCATTTTCTAATTTTTATACATTAAGTATTATATATTGGTTTATTTTCCAAAAAGTGATTTTTAAAAATATTTTATTTATTTATTTGACACAGAGATCACAGGTAGGCAGACAGAGAGAGAGGGAAGCAGGCTCCCTTCTTAGCAGAGAGCCCCATGTGGAGGTTGATCCCAGAACACTGAGATCATGACCTGATCTGAAGGTAGAGGCTTAACCCACTGAGCCAGCCAGGAGCCCCTGAAGAGTGAAATTTTGATTTTATTACATTGGTGTATACATTTTTAGCACACCAATAAGAGGTTTTTCCATATAACACACACACACTCACATACATATAGAAAGGGAAAGATTGTAAGATTGAGACAAAGAGAACAGTTAAGACTTTAAATGCTTAGATTCTTAAAAGTCTCTTTCTCTTTACCTCGGTTGCTGGGACAGAGGTAAAGTAGGTACCAGACTTCATTAACTGAATCAGAAATTCAGAGCATTTACTTCACAAATATGGAAGTCAATCTTTGAAAAATCAGGGCAAGTGTACAACTTGGCAACTTGGCATCAATGAGGTAAGCAATTTTCTGATGAGCTCTGGTCATGTGTCTTCATCACTGCCAAATACCACTGCTATGTATTAAACTGCCATGTCAAGCCATGAGCTTGACACCTGTTCATGAAACACTTTAAATCTGCTAGCTCAACATTAGTCAAAAATCTTATCTCATATTTTATTCCCTGAGGCTATAACTCCTTCCCAGGGTCTGGTTGTTTTCTTGCCCTCAGGTCAGTGTATTAAAATAATTGATTTGTTTTGTGATGAAGAGAAAGATATTTAGATGAGAACAAAAATAGAATTGTAAGAAACATCAAAATGAGAAAATAGAAGTAGAAAGGAAACTTGAAAAAGTTATAAATCAGCTTAATGATCATTGAACTGGAGTTGGGAGAGAAGGAAAGCTCAAAGCAAAATTTATACCTTCTAATTCTGTGTGATGCTGCATCCACTAAATTCAACCTGTAATGTTTTGAAGAAAACTTACAAATGAGATCAGTGTAAATAAAAGGAATTAACATTAATGCTATCTTTCTAAAAAATCATTCATGGCAAAAAGATGCAGATGCTGATTCTCTGACGAAGAGATAAATACATTCAAATGGCTCCAGAGAGAATGTCAGTGCACTTACACATCATTTTTATATCAATGGAAATAAAATGATTTAAAAGATTGTTTTTAGAAACCTAAAATTTGGGGCACCTGAGTGGCTCAGTCAGTAAGCGTGTGCCTTTGGCTCAGGTCATGATCCTAGAGTCCCAGGATCCAGATCTGTATCAGGCTCCCTGGTCGGCGGGAAGCCAGCTACGCCTTCTCTCACTCCCCCTGCTTGTGTTCCCTCTCTAGCTGTGTTTCTCACGGTCAAATAAATAAGTAAAATCTTAAAAAAGAAAGAAAGGAGGAAAGAAAGAAAGAAACCTAAAATTTGATAGCATCTTTGGGAACAGGGGTTAAAATTAAAGTATCTTTGAGACCTCAGAGCCTCAGATAGTTAAGCTTCTGCCTTTGGCTCAGGTCATGATCTCCAGCTCCTGGGAGGGAGTCTGCTTCTCCCTCTGTCTCTCCCTCAGCTTGTGCTCTCTCTGTCTCTCTTTCTCTCAAATGAATATACAAAATATTAAAAATAGATAAAAATGAAAGTGTCTTCATAATATACATATTTGATTTTTTCAAACATGCCTCTTTTACATAATTATTTGTGAACAAGTGGAAAGCATAAATATAAAATAAACCAAACAACTACAACTGAGATCAAAAGTAAAGAAGGATATTGTCTCTCTAGGACAAATTGAAATGCATACAATTAACTTTTATATCACTAATTTATCACCTATCATCATCTATCATCAATCATCTATTTATCCAATGTGTGCATCCTTATGTTACAGAAATCACTGAGATAGTGTAAATTTATTAAAGTGAACAAATAGACCAAAATCCAGGTCTGAAAGGAGCAAATCAGCTAATTGTTGTTGTTGTTGTTTTTCTAGATCTTATTTATTTATAAATAAATAAAACACAAGCAGGGGGAGTGAGAGAGGGAGAAGCAGGCTTCCCACCAAGCAGGGAGCCTGATGTGGGGCTCGATCCCAGGTCTCTGGGATCATGACCTGAGCCAAAGACAGTCACTCAACTAACTGAGCCACCCAGGCACCCCTCAATCGATTGTTTACTATGATTTCACTCATTTGTCATTTCATTAGCCAATATTCATTAACTGGCTAAGACACAACTTGGCTAGGCAGCAAGAATTGAATTTTAAAAAGGCATATGGTTTTATAGTTTTAGGTATATTCTAGATAAGAATACAGGTAAAATTAATAAATACCCATGAACAAATTCACATTGTGGTAATTTACAAATGTGGTGGAGACAGGAGATATTTGAGGTGGCAGGACATGACTACTATATCATTCAGTGTTCAATTAGGGAACTAGAAACTGTACCAAGGATATTTGTACATATATATGTATAAATGTGTTTAAGAAGTTGATAAAAAATACTTCAATGATTACTATACTCAAAGTAAGAGTTGAACAAATAATGCTAGAAAAAAATAATGATATCAAAGCAGAACACGATGCAAGTTAATTAAGATTATTAAAATCAAATGACTCATTTTTTCACACTGACTTGTTAAAAAGAAATATGTTTTATTTCAGAAATATATTTCCTTGTTGGTACTGACATTTGGATAAGAGGAAAACTATGCTTTTACTTAAAATGTTAGATAACAAGGAAGTCTAGTTCTAGAGACAGATAATTTTTTTTGATTAACAGCCCTCATTTACATATACCAAATATATTTATAAAAAAAAATCCTGACTCTAATCTATGGGAGGAGAAACCTTGTTTAATTTTCCATTAAAACCTTGCAATGCAGTCTTAGTTGTAGTTATCAAGGGCTGTGGGGAAGAAGTGGGGAATTTCTAATCAATAGAAAGGAAGCTTCTGTTGAGCAAGATGAATAAGTTTTAGGGAATTCTTGTATAACATTTTACCCATTATAACAGCAGTATATTGTACAACTAAATTCTTGTTAAAGGGGTAGGTTTTATACCAAGTGTTATTACAATACAATACTAAAAAAATCTTACACAAAAAGATAAGTTTTGGCAAATATCTGGAGAAATTATACACTGTTAATGGTAATTTCATATGCTGCTAAGGAATACAGTATAGTGGTTCTTCAAAAAAATGAAAACTAGAACTACCATAATTTAGAAATTCCATTTCTGAATGTATATCCAAAACAATTTAAATCAAGATCTTAAAGATATAGTTGCACTCCCATGTTCATTGCAGAATTATTCACAATTGTCAAGATATGGAAATGACTCAAGCATCCATTGACTGATGAGTGTATAAAGAAAATATGGTATGTACAGACAATGAAGTATTTATTATTCAGTGTTAGAAAGGAAAAATATCTTGCCATTTGTGACAATATGGACACAGAAGAAAATATTTCATGATACTGATATAATGAATCTAAAAATACTCAAACTCATAGGAGTAAACTCACAGAATGATTGATAGTTGCCAGAGGATGGGGGGAGATTGAAATGGGGAGGCATTAGTCTAGAGATTTGTTGCATAACATAATGCTTATACTTAACAATACAGTATTGTGCACTTTAAAACTTACTAAGAAGGTAGATCTCCTATTATGTATTCCCCTCACACACACAAAAGACATAAGAAACTCTGGGAGATATTGAGTATATCTATTCCTTTGATTGTGGTGATGATGTTAAAGGCTTTCCTTAAGTTAAGGGCCCAGCTTACTGAATTGTATAAATTAAATATATGTAGTTATAAGTTTATACATTATCTCAATGAACTACTAAAAAAAACTCAGTGGTTTAGCTCAACAAAAATTTATTTCTCATTACTGACACATTCCAAAACATACCAAAGTGGACTAGAATCCACTTATGCAATCACTTGAAGAGATAAACTCTTTAGCATTAGAGCTCTTGTATTTACTGAGCACCTAGATACATATAAAAACTGCATTTTTCAATATCCCTTATAGCTACATTTATGCTAATAAGAATTTATTCTGGTCAATGATATATAAATGCATGCATTATATTATGTATACATTTACTATGTAGAATGTGGACTAAATGGTAAAGGTCCAAACAACCATTTGAAGCAGGAAATGGAAGTCACTTGCTACAAATGACAAGACAACCACATGGAAAAACAAGAGAGGACACCACTGAGATATCACATCAGGCATGACTACCTACACTTCCTTTTACATAGTAGAGAAATAAACTTCTATCTTGTGTTTATACACCTACTGGAGGCCTTTGTTCTATGCAGCTGAATCTAATCTTAACTGATACAGTAGATCTAGCAGGGATTCAAACTAGCTTTTTAAAAGTCCCCTTCTTTCTCTGTGTTACATTTAATGACATGTGACATGTTAGAAGCAAATTCCTTAAATTCATGAATAAGAATAGGGAGGCTCACCTTTAATGTTTCAATTTAACACTGTAGGGATGCCTGGGTGGCTCAGTTGGCTGGGTGACTGCTTTTGTCTCAGGTCATTATCCTGGAGACCCTGGATCGAGCCCCACATCAGGCTCCCTGCTTGGCAGGAAGCCTGCTTCTCCTCTATCACTCCTCCTTCTTGTGTTCCCGCTCTAGCTGTGTTTCTCTCTATCAAATAAATAAAATCTTAAAAAAAAATTAACACTGTACTTAAATAAGAGGTAAGACAGTAAAACAAGTAAAAGAAAATTATCATGACTGGAAAGTAGGAATCAAACTGTCTTTATTTTCAGTTGATACAATTTTCCCCATAGAAGGCATATAATAATACTTAAATTGTTAGATTTCATAATGTGATTCTGTAATTCAAGAAAGATGCTGGATATAAAATCAACTTAGAAGAGTAAATTGCCTGGTAACACCACAAAGTTGTTAGAGAATATAATTTAACAAAATAAAAAAAAAATAAAGCTACCTTAAAATATAACTGATATAGGAGAAAAAAATGTTAAAATATATAGGATTTTGAAAAGAAAATGACATAAGTGTATTTTCTTATATGTGGCAAGCAGTGTCTCAATATGAGGAAAGTGACTCAGTGAGAAGTTTTGCATCTATGTTCATCAGGGATACTGGGCTGCAATTCTTCTTTTTTAAATGGGGTCTTTGTCTGGATTTGGGATCAAAGTAATGCTGTCCTCATAAAATGAGTTTGGAAGTTTTCCTTCTATTTCTATTTTTCAGAACAGTTTCAGGAGAATAGGTATTAATTCTTCTTTAAATGTTTGGTAGAATTCCCTTGGCAAGAGTCTGGCCCAGGGCTCTTGTATTTTGGGAGATTTTTGATTACTGCCTCAATATTCTTACCGGTTATGGGTCTGTTCAGGTTTTCTATTTCTTTCTGGTTCAGTTTTGGTAGTTTATACATCTGTACGAATGCATCCAATAGGACCCAACAGTACATTAAAAGGATTATCCACCATGACCAAATGGGATATATTCCTGGGCTGCAAGGTTGGTTCAATATTTACAGATCAAACAATGTGATACAATACATTAGTAAAAGAAAGAACAAGAACCATATGATACTCTCAGTAGATGCTGAAAAAGCATTTGACAAAGTATAACACCTTTTCTTGGTCAAACTCTTCACAGTGGAGGGAGAGTGTACATACCTCAATATTATCAAAGTTATCTATGAAAAACCCACAGCATATCACTCTTAATGGGGAAAAACTAAGAGCTTTTCCCTAAGGTCAGGAACACAGCAGGGCTATCTACTATCACCACTGTTATTCAACATAGTACTAGAAGTCCTAGCCTCAACAATCAGACAACAAAAATAAATAAAAAAGCATCCAAATTGGCAAAACAGTCAAACTCTCACTCTGGAGATGATGTGATACTTTATGTGGAAAACCCAAAAAACTCCACTCCAAAACTTCTAGAACTCATATAGGAATTTAGTAAAGTGTCAGGATATAAAACAAATGCACAAAAATCAGTTACATTTCTATACAAAAAAGCAAGACAGAAGAAAGAGAAATTAAGGAGTTGATCCCATTTACAATTGCACCCAAACACATAAAATACCTAGGGTTAAATCTAACCAAAGAGGCAAAGAATCTGTACTCACAAAACTATAGAGTATTCATGAAAGAAATTGAGGAAGACACAAAGAAGTGGAAAAATGTTCCATGATCATGAATTGGAAGAACAAATATTGTGAAAATGTCTGCACTACCTAGAGAATTTCATACATTTAATGCAATCCCTATCAAAATACCATCAACCTTTTACAGAGAAATGGAACAAATAATACTAAAATTTATGTGGAACCAGAAAATACCAGGAATAGCCAGAGGAGTGTTGTAAAAGAAAACCAAAGTTGGCAGTTTAACACTTCAGGCTCTATTACAAAGCTATAATCATCAAGACAGAATGATGCTGGCACAAAGACAGACACATAGATCAATGGAACAGAACAGAGAGCCCAGAAATGGACCCTTAACTCTAGGGTAAACTCATCTTTGACAAAGCAGGAAAGAATGTCCAGTGGAAAAAAGGCACTCTCTTCAACAAATGGTGTTGGGAAACTTGGACAGCCACATGCAGAAGAATGAAACTGGACAATTTCCTTATACTACACACAAAAATAGACTCAAAATGGATGAAATATCTCATTGTGAGACACACTCCATCAAAATCCTTAAGAAGAACATAGGCAGGAACCTGTTTGACCTTAGCTGCAGTAACTTCTTTCTAGACACATCACCAAAGGCAAGGGAAGCAAGGGCAAAAAAGAACTATTGGGACTTCATCAAGATCAAAAGCTTTTGCACAGCAAAGGGAACAGTCAACAAAACCAAAAACAACCAATCTAATGAGAGAAGATATTTGCAAATGACATATCAGATAAAGAACTAGTTTTCAAAATCTCTAAAGAATTTATCAATCTCAATGCCCAAAGGACAAATAATCCAATGAAGAAATGGGCAGAAGACATGAACAGACACTTATCCAAAGAAGATATACAAATGGCTAGCAGACACATGAAAAAATGTTCATCATCATTAGCCATCATGGAAATTCAAATAAAAACCATATTGATTCTAATGGCAAAGATTAACAAAACAGAAAACAACATGTTGCAGAGGATGTGGAGAAAGGGGGACCCTCTTACACTATTGGTGGGAATACAAGTTGGTGTAACCACTTTGGAAAACAGTGCAGAGATTCCTCAAAAAATTAAAACTTGAGCTACACTATGACCCTGCAATTGCACTACTGGGTATTTACCCAAAAGATAGAGATGTAGTGAAAAGAAGGGCCATATGTACCCCAATGTTCATTGCAGCAATGGCCACAACAGCCAACCTGTAGAAAGAGCCAAGATGTCCTTCAACATATGGATGGATAAAGAAGATGTGGGGACCACCTGATCAGTTGGGGACCACCTGATTAGACCACCTGATCAGGAACACCTGATCGGTTAATCCCCTTAACCTCTGGACCCTGAGCAATGGAGATCCCCTGGTAAACCACTCTGTGGGGATTAAATGTATTCATCATCACAGCAGAGTGAAAGAATTAACTCAGGCAAACTATGTGAGTTGAGTCTGCTCAAGGTGTGTTTTTTCCCTATAAAAGGTAGCCTGTAAGAATGGGGGTAGGGGGCGCTTTTTCTCTTTTGGGAAGCAACCCTGGTCCAGACCAGTCTATTTCTCATGCTTAGCACAAAATAAAGCTAAGCTGATTCACTTTCACTTTTGTATCAGCCTCGTTCCTTTGATCATGGACCCTAATACTAAGAGTATTTGGGACTTGTTTATATATGAGGTCATATCATCTAAAAATCCAGATTGTTTTACTCCTTCCTTTTTAATTTGGCTTCTTCTTCTTCTTCTTCTTCTTCTTCTTCTTCTTCTTCTTCTTCTTCTTCTTCTTCTTCTTCTTCTTCTTCTTCTTCTTTGCTTGATATCTCTGGCTCAAACATCCAGTATGTTGTGGAAAATAAGTAATGAGAGCAGAAATCCTTATCTTTTTAAGTTTTAGAGTAAAAAATTTCAGTTTTTTATTATTTATTATGATATCAGCTATGGGCTTTTCATACACACTTTATCAGGTTGAAGGAGATCATTTCTAGTCCTCATTTATTGAGTGGTTTTTATCATGAATGAATGTTGAATCTGTTCTCATGATTTTTCTGAGATGTTTCATGACAACATGGTTTTGTCTTTTTCTCTATATGGTCTACTACATTTGTTTTCAAATGTTAAAACTATATTACCTTCCTCGTATATAGCTTACTTGGTTACTGTGTATAACCATTTTACATGTCACTGGATTCAGTTTAATAATATTTGGAGATTTTTTATGTCTATTAATATTAATTAATATTAATATATTAATAAGGCATTGATCTGTAGTTTCTAGTGATGTCTTTGTTCTGTGTGATATCAAGATATACTAATTTCATAAATGAATTGGGAAGTGCTCTCTACTATTCAACTTTTTGGAAGTTTGTGAAGAAATGGTATTAATTTTTCTCTAAATATTTGGTAAAATTCATCAGTGAACTATGTTGTTCTGGGCTTTTCTTTGTGATAAGCATAAAAATTACTAATTAAGTCTCTTTCTTTTTAAATAAATGAAGAAAAATGGAAGAACTCATGTGTAATTATTCCATCTTTTATCATTACTTACCTAAAAGTAGATTACCTTTACTAGAGTTCTTTGTTTATTTGTTTGTGGATTTATATTACTGTCTGAAGACACATTCTTTCAAATTAAAGAATTTTCTAAAGACAATGTGTAGGATAGGAGAAAATATTTCCAACCCCATATCTGGTTAATAGCTAAAATATGTACAGGATCATACAACTGGATAGCAAATGAAACAAAACAACAACAAACTACCAAATAATCCAATTTAAAAATTGAGCAAAGAATCTGAATAGATGTTTTTTCCTAAGAAGGTATCCAAATGGTGAACAGATACATAAAAAGGTGTTCAGAATCACTAATTGTTAGGGAAACGCAAGTCAAAGCAAAATGAGATGTCACCTTACATGTGTTAAAATGGATATTGTCAAAATGATAAGTGATAAGTGCTAGTGGGAAATGGACTAAAGGGAAACCTCAAGCACTATTGGTGGGAATGGCAATTTGCACAGCTACTATCGAAAATAGTATGGTTATATATTGAAAAATTAAATAATGGAAGTGCCATATGATTGAGTAATCATCAAATGAATATATACCCAAAGGAAACAAATCACTATCTCAAAGAGTATCTGAACCTCCATGTTTTTTGTGGCATTATTTACAATATGAAAACAATTTAAGTGTCTTTTAATAGAAGAATGGATAAAGAAGATATTATAAAGATAAATGGGATTTTATTCAGTGATAAAAAGAAGGTTATCCTGCCACTTCCAACAATGTGCATGCACCTTGAGGACATTATGCTAAGTGAAATGAGTTAGACAGAAAAAGACAAATTTCTCTAAGCTCATTTATTTGTTAAATCTAAAAAATCCAAACTCACAGAAACAGAGAATAGATAGGTGGCCTGCCAGGGGTGGGGAGGTGAGGGAAATGGGTGAAGGTGACCAAAGCATACAAATTCCAGGTATAAGATGAAGAAGCTCTAAGGATGTAATGTACATCATGGTAACTATAGTTAACAGTATAATAATATATTTTTTAAAGTTTTTAAGAGAGTAATATTAAAAGTTCTCAATACACACATACAAAAAAATTGTAACTATGTGAGGTGATGGGTATGTTAACTAACTAATGATATTCATTCACAGTATATACATATATCAAATCATCATGTTGTACAGCTCAAACTTTAACAATGTTATATGTCAATTATATTTCAATAAAGCTGGAAAAAATAATTTCCTTTATATGTAAGGCAGTTCTACTAGCAACAATATCTCAGTTTTTGTTTATCTGAGAATGGTTTTATTTCATCTTTATGTTATAATGATAGCTTTTCTGAGTATAGGTTGTTTGGTTGAGTTTCCTTTTTCTGGCAGTATTTTTAGGATGCCACCACTCTGCCTTCTGGCATTCATTGTTTCTAATTTGCCATCACTGGGAGGTGTTATTTTGGTTTTCTTGTTCATGATGAATAATGTTCTTTTTTTCTCTTACTACTCCCAATTTTTTTCTCTTGATTTTGGCTTTCAATCTTTTGTCTATGATGTTTCTGGGGGTAATGTTTTTGAATTTATCATATTTGAGGTTTATCTTCTTAAATGTATAGGTTGGTGTTTTTCATTAAATTTGTGAAGTTTCTACTATTAATTTTAAGTGTTTTGTCTCCTTTTTCTTTTCTCTTTTATTTTTTTCTTTTCTTCTTTTTTTTTCTTTTCTTCTTTTCTTTTTTCTCTTTTCTTTTCTCTTTTCTTTTTCCTTTCTTTTCTTTTCTTTTTTCTTTTCTTTTTTCTTTTTTTTCTTTTCTTTTCTTTTCTTTTCTTTTCTTTTCTTTTCTTTTCTTTTCTTTTCTTTTCTTTTCTTTTCTTTTCTTTTCTCTTTTTCTCTTCTCTTCCCCTCTCCTCTCCCCTCCCCTCCCTTCCCCTCCTCTCCCATCTTCTCTCCCCTCTCCTCTCCTCTTCTCTTTTTTCTTTTTTCTTTTTCAATCCCCGAGGGGGTCGCCAGGAAGCGGATGCCACTGCTCTGCCTCAGAAGGCCAGGCCAACGCGCTCAGCATGCCCAGACGGTGAGCATCATGGCATCTGGACGGCCCTCCCCACCACAGAGAGGGACACTCACCACACATGAAGCCAAGAAAGGCCAGCAAGAGTGTCCACTGCATCAGAGGACCACGGTCCCACAGGCGCCCTGGGGGAGCACCACAGGAAAGCCAGGTCCTGTGGAGTCCACTCCCCTCCCAAACCCTCCCCACACCACCACAGCTGGGGAAGGAGGAGGGGCGGTGAGCGGCCCGCAGGGGGAATGAGAAGAGCGGTCCCATTTGCCTTGCATGTCGGTCTCTCCTCTGATGCGGCTTAGGCCCTGCCCAGTGAGCACGAGATCACCACATCAATCGGCAGATCTGGTATTTATATTACACATGTTGGTGCATTTAATATCTCACAGTTTTCTGAGGTTCTATTTATTTTTCTTCATTTATTTTATCTGCTTTTCAAATCGTGGAATATCTATTAATATTCCTACGAGTTCAACTTAAAGGCAGGGAACTTGGTATGGGGGAAGAGAAACGTCCTAATTTCCTGAAAGTGCTGAGCCCTTTCCTGGAATGTGTTATCGTAATTCTATGAATCCCGTTTGGCCAAAATCATAACAATGCTGACTCTAGCTGTAAAAACGCTTTTTTTTTTTTTTTTTTTTTTTTTTTTTTAGCCTTTCGAATGAGAATGTCCTCTAAGAAGAGAGCTGGAAGTATGTTTGTTTCATCAATAAATATCTGAAAGAAGTAATTTAGGAAGTGTAGGAATTGCTATTATATCTGTAAGTACAATGCTGACGTAATTGGGACTTCAAAAGAAACTAGAATGTTGACAGCCCATGAGTAATAGAATGGTTGGATGAAAAAAAAGTGTTGCATAGTATATTAACAGAAGTGAATAGGCTTAATTTTGGTGTTAAATAAGAAAATATTCTTTGAATTAGATGGCTAATTTAGCAACAGTTAAAAATTTACCACAGATGAAGAAGAACAAGTTGATAAAACCGTAGGGAAAAAAGCCCTGAAACTTCTTTAAATAATAACATAATTATAGGAAAATCAGGCTTCTGATTTTCAGAGCATTTTATCCTTCTAGTCTCAGTAGGAAAAAACAAATGGGGAAAAAAACTGACAATTTTGTGACCCACAGATGTTAAGGATGAGTTTGTAATTTTTTCTCTATCACCATCTGTATCCTATCATTTCAGGTATTTTCCTGGCAATATATGGAGTTATTTTAATAGCTACATATTCTCTTGTGATTATTTAACTGCTTAGAGTAGCTTTTGGGAGCAAATACTTGTTTTCCTTTACTCCTGCATATCATTTTTATTTGTCATCATCCTAGTTAAAATTATTTATTTTTGCAAATAAAATAAGTAATATTTTTGGAGTCTGGCCTGGATCAAATAAATTTTAAGCAACGTTCTTGACCACCACTAATTGTAACATTTACCTTATATATTTGTATAGCACATTTACTAATATTAATAGCTCACTATAACACTGTGGAAGATTATCTAATGGCATATAGAAAAAATAACTTGCAGGTTAATTGACTTGTTGATGAGTAAAGAAAATAAAATATTTAACTCTGTTTGTGAAAGATACAGCTCTTTTCCTCAAATTTTCCCTTCTGTCATTAGTAGCTGCAATAAGAATCCAACATAGCTGTGCTTTAGAGATGAAGAGATGCTCTCAAAGATTGTGTACATCACTTATTCATGGTCATATCTCTGTACATAGCCAAGTTTAAATTTCTATACTGATTCAGTTCTTTGTTCCTAATAATTGTCTATTTGTCAATCATCTATGTCAAAAGAGCAAATCAGAAATTTATCTATGTCTAGACCAAGAACCCCGAGAATATATCTTAGAGGGAATAGTGAAGCCATAAATCATCTAGGATAGTCAATCATTAGCTAAGTGCCTGAGATTGAATTTTCTAAGCAGTGTTCAGAAAGATATTTAAAAGATGCCCTAATTATCCTTGAATTTTTCCAGAATTAGAATCATAAGGTGGTTAAAACTTATAAAATAAAATAAAAAAACTCATAAAATAACTTGATAAACTGTGTAAATTTTACTTTGCAGAAGAAGTTGATATTTATAGAGTATCACCAACTTTATTGTCACTAGTATTTGGATATACTTAGTATGTCTATGAATATATTCAGGAACAAATAATTTATATTTTAAAATGTAAATTTGTCAGGGCACCTGAGTGGCTCAGTTGGTTAAGTGACTGCCTTCGGCTCAGGTCATGATCCCGGAGACCTGGAATCGATTCCCACATCGGGCTCCCTGCTCAGCGGGAAGCCTGCTTCTCCCTCTCTCACTCCCCCTACTTGTGTTCCCTCTCTAGCTGTGTTTCTGTCAAATAAATAAAATCTTTAAAAAAAATGTAAATTTGTCTCTAAATAGTACTATAATAAGACCTATTCAGTTTTCTTACATATTAGTAAATGAAACAAATCACATGGAGAATTTTACTTGCTACAAATAAATTTTAATAATTACAAGGCACATGAAAATGTTCACTTTAAGAATTGAAAGAATAAGGATGGATTTTCTTTAAAGTGAAAATTAAAAAATAACCACTTATTCAAACTTTCTAATGCTCTCTCATAAAAGGTAGGCAAGCTGATAACTTTGTTTTGCAATTAGCAATAGGCTAACAGAGCAGATTTATAAGAGTGTTATTCTTGTGAAGTTTTTTTTTTTTTAACTAGTTGTTTCTATAGTAACCATGTTGATTTTAGAAATCTTGCTCATTTATAGCACTTATGCCAAGAAAAAATATATAATATACAACTAATTTAATAATACTGTTCTTAAAAACACCTAAAGCTGTGTACAGCTTTATGAACACCAGATAGCCTATATTCTTGGTACAGATACTTTATTTTACCACAATACTTTTTTTTCAAGGTTTTTTTTAAATTCTAATTAACATACAGTGTAATATTTAGGTGTAGAATTTAGTGATTCATCACTTTCATACAACACCCAGTGCTCATCAAAAGTGCCCTCCTTAGGGATGCCTGGGTGGCTCAGTTGGTTGGGCGACTGCCTTCGGCTCAGGTCATGATCCCGGAGACCCAGGATCAAGTCCTGCATTGGGCTCCCTGCTCGGCGGGAAGCCTGTTTCTCCCTCTCTCACTCCCCCTGCTTGTGTTCCCTCTCTGGCTGTGTTTCTTTCTGTCAAATAAATAAAATCTTAAAAAAAAAAAAGTGCCCTCCTTAACTCATCACCCATTTAGCCTCTCACCCCTGCCCACTTTCCCTCCAGCAAATCTCAGTTTTTTCTTTATAGTTGAAAGTCTGTTTCCTGGTTTGCCTCTCTTTTTTTTCCCCAAATATGTTCACCTGCTTTTTTTCTTGAATTCCACATGACTCATGGCTCATTCCTCATATTACCTTAACCTCTTGTTTCCACTGTCACATTTCCTACTCTGATTCTGATCCTGCCTTTTATAAAGACTCTTGTTATTATATTAAACTCACCTGGATAACCCAGGATAATCTTATTTCAAAATCCTTAACTTCAGTCTGAAGTCTCTGTTAACATGTAAGGTAACAAAACCACAGATTACTGGGATTAGGACATGGACATATTTTGGGGGCCATTATATAGTTTACTTCACCTCCATTTAAACCATAGTGAATTCTTGTAGTGTCCACTTCCAAATATCAAAATTTTTATTCTCAATCTCCATTTTTGTCACTTTGATGGAGGCCTCCATTTCTTACCTTGACACCTGCCACCAGAGGTTTTAAACAGCAGTGAGAACTATGAATTAGAAACCTGAAAAGATTTGGAAAGATATGGAAGTGGGGCTCAATTAAAAAAAAATGTAAAGGGCATTCAAGGCATGGATAATTTGGTATAAATTGGCTCACATTACTTGAGTTTCTACCAAATGCAAGACCTTGGTAATCAAAAGTCTTTGCTTATAGTAGTATACAATTGCACAAAAAAATCAGAAGAGGCTAAACATGTTAAACTGTCTGAGAAGAAACTTGCATGGATGCTATGTTGTGATGTTAAAATGAGGCACGTATTGGACAGATGGGTGGACATTGAATAGCAACCAGTGAAAGGAGCTACAGATATCATTCTATAGAAAGGGAATTTAATTAAATTCAAATAACCTGAATATGTCAGACTCAGCTAAGAAGTCTAAATATAGGAATAAATAATACTATGATGTGCCTAAATCAGCTCATTTAATAAGTGTAATAAAACCCTTAAATATGATATAATAAATAATCTTGTAAAATTGTGTAGAGGTTCCTAGAGGATTTGCATACAAATTATTGCATCCAGTGGTTTGGGAAGATTTTTTTTCCTGTCAGCCGAGGAAGATAAAATGGAAAATACTCATGATGTGATAACTGATTATCACAAAATTATGGTGGAAAGCAGACAGACAATATATACAAATGGACAGCATGGGTATATTAAAACAAAACAAAACAAAACAAAAAACAAAAACTTTCACCAAAACAGCTTAGAAGATAAAGATGTAGAGTATAAGAAGATAGAGGGATTGAACATAATTTAGGGATTTTACACTTCTCAGTTTTCTATAACAGTCTTCCCTAATTTCAGAAAGGTGTTTTTTTTCTTTTTGTCTGATGAGAGAAAGTGATACATAGGAATATTTTTTGTAGGAAACAGGACTGGATCTGATTTTCATTAATATACTGATATCAATTGTCACTTTTACTGAATTTTCCCAGCAAGATATAGCTACGTAATGTTTTAGTGTCAAAATGTCAACTCCAATATCACAGAAAACTTAAAAGATCAAAATTTAAATCAGCTGAGTAGCTATCATAACACAAATTGTTGAATCATAGCCTGTATTCAACTAATGTTGTTCTAGAAACTTGAGATAAAAATATGTTTTCCAAAGAGGAGAGATTTGTTTCTATATGTGGATTTTAGTGGATTTTATTAAATCACTATAACCTCCTAAGCCATTGACCATGTGAATCAATTACTGCTTATAATCTGAGGATATGAGTGATCCCTCTTGGTACAACAATCATGAAGAAAATTTTATCAAACATCTTAGATATTAAAAATTATTTTGTAAAATAGACTTTAAAGGTTTAAATGTGTCTATTTGTTGGATTTGGAAAGGAGTAATTTTTACCAGATGGCACCTGTGGCAAAGTGCATTGCCACTGGAATGGAACACTCTTAAAGAACTGTAGCCACTTATGTTTCCTGAGTGGGGCATGTACCCTCCAGTGACAAAAATTGTCTGACCTTAGCAGGAGAAATGTAATAACAGTTTTTAATTCAAGAGAACAAACTTGTAATTTCAGTGTTTTACCAGAGACAAGAACTTCAGAAACCCTATTAATTAGACTCAGAAAACATAAAGGCTCATTATAAACTCTAACATAGATTGCAAATTTCACATATTGCAGATTTGATTGATAATTAGAACTGAGTAACATTGCCTATCTTTTAAAAAATAATACTTGAACACATCAATCAGAATTGTCTCTTAAAATATAATATAGTTCTTGTCACATTATCAAGAAAATACATGCTTTGACTCTTAATGAAGTTATGTATTTAAAAGCAACAGAATCTTTGGCTAAGAAAAGAACTGAATATTAAAGTTGGAGGGATATAATTATCAAACGGTGTGTTTACAATAAAGGGCATGATTCAGTAAATTATATATCAAACTGTTTAGCTGGTATTAAATAGACCAACCTAAGAAGTGTTGATTCAATGTTTAGAATAAGAACTGTTGTCAATGTAGTGAAGATAAAAAGTTATAAATATGGATTCCTACTATTTGGGTGTAGGAGCTTCTCTTGTCTAGAAGCTGCAGCCCTCTCCCCAAATAATTTTTGTAAAAACTTCATAAGCATAGTTTCTTAGTCTCTCTAGAAGGACCTGTTAGTCACAGGTAATCTCACCCAATAAAGCACAAAGATAGAGGGATCTCATTTTGTATCTATCCTTATCCTTGAACAGAAGCAACTCACTTACTGTGGTCATTTTTACTATAAACAACACTGCCTAGTAATATATACCATCAGTTTTCAAGAAGAAAAGGAAGGAAATTAACCAAAGTTCAAGTTCTTTGCCCCCCCCCCCCACTTTCGTTATTCTATTATGAAGGATAATCAGTCTAAGTCTTTTTTTCTCAATTATTTTAATTATTTATTTATTTTTTATTGTGATGAAAGCATATGATATGATGATCCATGTAAAAAATTTTGAACTGCACTATACTATATTATCAATTATAAGCACAATTCTATAGAGTACATCTCTAGAAATTATTCATCTTGCATAACTAAAACTTTTTATCTGTTGAACAGCAATTCCCCATTTTCTCTCTTTCAGCTTCTGACATCCATCATTGTATTCTGTGCTTTGTCTCACAAAAGTGGAATCATACAGTATTTGTTCTTTTGTAACAGCTTGTTTTACTTAGCATAATATCCTCCAGATTGATCTATGTTGTTTCGTGTGGCAGGATTTTCCTCACTTTGAAGGCTGAGAAATTTTCTTATGTGTGCATATACCACATTTTTTCCCATTCATTTTTCAGTAGATATTTATGTTGTTTCCATGTCTTGGTTATTGTGAATAATGTTGCCATGAACATAGGAGTGAAAATATCTCCTTAAGATTCTGATTTCAACTCTTTTGGATATATACCCGGAAGTGATATTTGTAGATTATACCTTGACAAAGGAGTCAAGAATACACAAAAAGAAAGGATAGTTTTTTTTCAACAAACAGTGTTAGGAAAATTGAATTTCTACATTCAAAAGAATGGACTGTTATCTTATGCTATACATAAAAAAATCAACCAAAAATGGATCAAGAACCTATACAAAGACCTTAAACCTTAAAACTATTAAACGAAAACATAAGGGAATATCTGTTTGACATTGGTTTTGACAATGATTCTTTGGCTATGACACCAAGAGCAGAGAAAACAAACGCAAACATAAGTAAGACTGTGTCAAATTAAAACTCTTCTGCACAGCAAAGTAAACAATCAACAAAATGAAAATACAACCCATGGAATATGAGAAAATAATTGCAAACCATCCATATCCAAAGGGTTAATATCCCAGATACATAGGAACGCTAACAACTCAATAGCTAATAATAACAATAATAATAGTAATAGTAACAATACAGATAATATGAATAACTGACTAAAAAATGAGCAAAGAACCTGAGTAAAAACATTTCCCCAAGGAATACATACAAATGGCCAATGTGAGAAGTGTTTATCAAAACAAAATGCACAAATACAGATTACAAGATGTGGAGAAATTGGAAGCTTTGTGCACTGTTGGTGGGAATAAGAATTGATGTAACCACTATGAAAAACAGAAGTTCCTCAAAAAAAAACATAGAACTACTATATGATACAGCAATTTTATTTCTAAAATATTTTTCTTACAATGTCACTGTCAAGCTCTTTTTATCTTTTATTTTATATTTTTTGGCATATTTTGTTCTTTTTAAATTTTTGATAAAATTCAGTGTGAAGAAATAGGCTCTGAGATTCTTTTTCTGTCAGAGTATTTTTAATTACAAATGTAATTTCTTTATGAAATATATATAATTTAATTTTTTACTGCATCTCTTTCTTTCTTTCCTTTCTTTTTTTAAAGATCTTATATATTCGCCAGAGAGAAACACAGCTAGAGACGGAACATAAGCAGAAGGAGTGAGAGAGGGAGAAGCAGGCTTCCCACCAAGCAGGGAGCCAGATGTGGGGCTTGATCCTGGGTCTCCGGGGTCATGACCTGAGTCAAAGGCAGTTGCTTAACCAACTGAGCCACCCAGGCGCCCCTTACTGAATCTCTTTTGATGAGTTTTGTCAACTAATTTGTATATTTTATTGGTTTAGTCTATTGAAAGAAAAGGCTCAAAATATGTGGAATCTGTAGTGAGATACAATCTATCAATTCTCAATAACCATTTGTATATAATCACTTTATTTCCCTTTCCTCAGATTCGTTACATTTTTTACCTTTTCAAGAGTCAAATTTGTCTTCATTGATTTTCACTTTTGTTTCTTTGTTTTCTATTTCATTAATTTCACTCCTTTTTAAAAAATATTTCCTTCTCCAAAAAAGATATATAAATATTCAAAGAGAACATGAAAAGATTGTTAGCCTCATTAGTCATTAGAGAAATACAAATCAAAACAACAATGAGATACTACTTCACCATGCGCTAGTATAGGGATAATAAAAAATAGACAAATAACAAGTGTTGGCAACGATATTAGAACCCTTGTACATTACTAATAGGAGTTTAAATGTTAAATATAGTATTAACATGGGACCCAGACATTCTACTCTTAGATACATACTGAAAGAATTGAAAAGTGATACCAAATATTGCACATGAATGCTCATAGCCAAAAAGACAGCTTTTGACATTCAATATTTGATAAAATGTGATATACCACACAATAGAATATTATTCAGCTTTAAAGGGGACTTAAATTATGTTGCATGCTATCACAGAAGTGAATCATGAAAACATGCTATATGAAAGAAGCCATCATTTACAAGACCAATGTCAAAGGGCATATATTTTATTATTCCATTTATATGAAGTACCTAGAATAGTCAAACTCACAAGAACAGAAAGTGGACTAGGAATACCAGCAGCTGTAGAAGAGTTACTGTTAAATTGGTGCAGAACTTCAGTTTGAAATGATGAAATTTCTGTCAATGGAGAGTGGTAATGGTTGCTCAACAATGTGCATGCACTCATTTAAAATGATTAAAATGGTAACTTTTATGCTCTGAATATATTACTACAATACATTTTTAAGTGAAGAAAAAGCAAAAAGGCAAACAAAATGGCAACATTGATACATTCTACAATATGAATGAGCCTTGAAAACATTATGCTATGTGAAATATGCCAAACACTAATGGCAACACAATGAATGATTCCATTTATCTGAAAGATTCAGAATAAATACATCCACAGAACAGAAGGGATATTGGTGGTTCTGGCAAAGGATGGCATAGAGACTAACTTTATTTTTTTTAAGATTTTATTTATTTATTTGACAGAGAGAAACATAGCTAGAGAGGGAACACAAGCAGGGGGAGTAAGAGAGGGAGAAGCAGGCCTTCCACCTATCTGGGAGCCTGATGCAGGGCTCGATTCTGGGACTCCGGGATCATGAATTGAGCTGAAGGCAGACACAATGACTGAGCCACCCAGGTGCCCCTGAAATAGTCAGAATAAATACATCCGCAGAACTTAAGGGATATTGGTGGTTCTGGGAAAGGAAAGGCATAGAGAATACTGTTAATGAGTATGCAATTTTATGTTTAGGTGATGAGGATGTTCTGGAACTAGATACATGCAGTGTTTACAAAATATTGTGAATGTCTAAATGTCACTGAGTTGTTCACTTTAAATTTATTAATTTTATGTTATTTGAATTTCATTCCCATAAAATATGTAAAAACCATATTATTATGTATTAAAGACTTCAATGGAAAAATGTAAGAATATGAAAGAACATATACATGATGTAGGTAGGGAAAAGGGATTTCTAAGAAAAATAAAAAAGAGATACTAGAAGTTATAAACATTGTAATGAACATGAAGAGTACCTATAGAGCTGTCATTAGTGGACAAGACAGAGCCTAGAAGAAAGTAGGTTGAAGATAGGTTAAAGGAAGCTTTTTATGCTGAAATGAAAATGGGAAAACATTTTTTTAAAAAATAAGATAAACCTCCATGTACTGTGAAACAATGAAAAAGATGTAATGTGTGTTTAACTGAAACAGTGGAAGTACAAAAAGGTTGGAGCAGAAAAAGTATTTGAAGAAATATGGCTAAGAACTTTCTTTCTTAAAAAAATTATTTAAAGTTCCAGTTAGTTAACATACAGAATAATAGTTTCAGGTGTACAATATAGTGATTGCACACTTACATAATGACACCCGATGCTCATTACAAGTGTATACCTTAATCCCCATCACCTATTTAACTCATTCTCCTACCAAACTCCCCTCTGGTAATTATCTGTTCTTTAGAGTTAAGAGTCTGTTTCTTGGTTTACCTCCCTTTTTCACTTTCTTTCATCCCTCTGATCATTGGTTTTGCTTCTTAAATTCCACATATGAGTGAAATCATAAGGTATATTTCTTTCTCTAACGGACTTATTTCACTTAGCATAATACCTTTTACTCTTTCTAAGTCATTGCAAACTGCAAGATTTCCCTCTTTTTATGGATGAGTAATATTCCATCGTGTGTGTGTGTGTGTGTGTGTGTGTGTGTGTGTGTGTGTGTGTGTATACATCATTTCTTGATTGACTCATCAGTGGATGGACACTTGGGCTGTTTCCATAATTTGGCTATTATAGATAATGCTGCTATAAACATTAGTTTGTGTGTATCTCTTTGAGTTAGTATTTTTGCATTCAATTAGTAAATACCTAGTAGTGCACTTGTTGAGTTGTAAGGTAGCTCTATTTTTCACTTTTTGAGGAAATTCCATAGTTTCCCAGAGTAGCTGCACCAGTTTGCATTCCCACCAACAGTGTAAGATGGGTCGCCTTTCTCCAGATCCTTGACAATACCTGTTTATTGTGTTATTGATTTTAGCCATTATAACAGGTGTGAGGTGATACCTCATTGTGGTTTTGCTTTGTGTTTCGCCGACGATGAGTGATGTTGAGCATATTTTCCTGTGCAGGTTTGCCATCTGGATGTATTCTTTGGAAAAATGTCTTGTTCATGTCTTCTGTCCACTTATAAATTAGATTATTAATTTTTGGAGTGTTGAGTTTATAAGTTATTTATATATTTTGGATACTAACCCTTTATTAGATATGTCATTTGCAAATATCTTCTCCCATTCTGTAGGTTTCCTTTTAGTTTTGTTGATTATTTCCTTTAATATGTAGAAGTTTTTATTTTTGTTTTTGTTTTAGTTTTTGTTTTTTTGATGTAGTCCCAATAGTTTGCTTTTGCTTTTGTCTCCCTTGCCTCAGAAGATATATCTAGAAAGAAGTTGCTAGGCTTATTTCAAAGACCTTGTGACCTGCTTCCCTTCTAGGGTTTTGATTTTTTCACATTTCACATTTAGGTATTTCATCTATTTTGACTTTATTTTTGTGTAACATATAAGTAAGTGGTCTAGTTTCATCCTTTTGCATGTTGCTGTCTAGTTTTCTACACTATTTGTTGAAAACACTATCTTTTTTTTTCTATTGGATATTCTTTTTTTGACTTGTGGAAGATTAATGGACCATATAGCTGTGGGTTTCTGTGTTTTTTATTCTGTTATATTGATCTATTTTTTTTTTTGCCAGTACCATACTATTTTGATCACTACAAGTTTGTAATATAACTTGAAGTCTTGAATTGTAATATCTCCAGCTTTGCTTTGCTTTTTCAAGGTTGTTTTGGTATTTGGGATATTTTCTGGTACTACCAAATTTTGAGATTGTTCTACCTTTGTGAAAAATGCTGTTGGTATTCTGATAAGGATTACTTTAAATGTGTAGTTTGCTTTGAGTAGTATACACATTTTAACAATATTTGTTTTTCTGATCTAGACCCATGAGCATGGAATGTCTTTTAATTTCTTAGTCATCTACCATTCTTTTCATCAGTCTTTTATAGTTTTCAGAGTACAGATCTTCCACCTTTTTGGTTGGGTTTATTTCTAGGTATCATATTATTTTTCAAGCAGTTGTAAGTGAGATTGATTCCTCATTTTCTCTTTCTGCTGCTTCATTATTAGTGTATAGAAATGCAACAGATTTCTGTATGTTGATTTTCTATTCTGTGACTTTACTGATTTTTTGTATCAATTCTAGCAGTTTCTTGGTGGAATTCTTTGAGTTTTCTATATAGAGCATCATGTCATTTACAAATAGTGAAAGTTTTTCTTCCTCCTTGTTGATTCGGTGGCCTTTCACTTCTTTTTGTTGTCTGATTATTGTGGCTAGGAAAACCAGTACCATGTTAAATAACATTGGTGAGAGTGGACATCCTGTTTTGTTCCTGACAATGAAGAAAATCTCTCAGTTTTTCCCCACTGAGGATATTAACTGTGGCTTATATGTATATGACTTTTATGATGTTGAGGTATGTTCCCTCTAAAGTTAGCTTGTTGAGAAATTGTCAAATGCTTTTTCTGAATCTATTGAAATAATCATATGTTTCTTATTCTCCTTTTATTAATGTGGTATATCACATTGATTGATGTGCAAATATTGAACAACCCTTGAAACTTAAGAATAAATCCAACTATCATGGTGTATGATTCTTCTAATGTGTTCTTGGATTCAGTTTGATAACATTTTACTGAAAATTTTTATACCCATGTTCATCAGGGATATTGGCCTGTAGTTCTCTTTTTTAGTAGTCCTTACCTGATTTTCATATCAGGGTAATGCTGGCCTCACAGAATGAGTTTGGAAGTTTCTTTAATTCCCATTTTTTGTAATAGTTTCAGAAAATAGTTATTAACTCTTCTTTAAATTTTTGGTAGAAGTCTCCTGTAAAGCCATCTAGCCATGAACTTTGTTTGTTGGGAGTTTTCAGATTATTGATTCAATCTCTTTGTTGGTTATTGGTTTGTCCAAGTTTTCTATTTCTTTGTATTTCAGTTTTGGCAGTTTATATGTTTCTAGGAATTTAGCTATTTCTTCCAAGTTGTCCAATTTGTTGGAATATAGGTTTTAGTAATATTCTCTTACAATTGCTTTTATTTCTGTGGTGTTCATTGTTATATCTCTTCTTTCATGTGTGATTTCATAATTTAGATCCTTTCTCTTTTCTTTTTGGTTAAGTCTAGGTCTATCAATTTTATTAATTTTTTCAAAGAATCCTACCATGGTTTCATTGATCTATTTTATTGTTTTTTTTCCCTTTAATTCATATCATCTAGTTATACTCTAATCTTTATTATGCCCTTCCTTCTGCTGCCTTTAGGCTTTGCTGTTCCTTTTCTTGCTTATTAGGTGTAAGTTTAGGTTGTTTATCTGTTATTCTTCTTGCTTATGCAGGCAAGTCTGTACAGTTACATCATTCCCTTTTAAGAATGCTTTTGCTGCAAAGATTTTAGGCTGTTTTTTCTTCATTTTAATTTGTTTCCATGCATTTTTGATTTCTTCTTTGATTTCTTGGTTAATCCATTCACTATTTAGTAGCACATTGTTTAACCTCCATGTATTTGTGGTCCTTTCCAAATTTTTTCTTGTGGTTGACATCAAATTTCATAGTTGTGTAGTCAGGAAAGATGCATATAGTTTCAGTCTTTTTGTATTTGTTGAGGCCTGATTTGCAACGAATATGTGATCTCTTCTGGAGAATGTCCCATGTACACTTGAAAAGAATGTGTATTTGCTGTTTTGGGATGGAATGTTATGAACACATCTGTTAAGTGCATAGCAGCCATTGTGTCATTCATAACCATTCCTTCCTTGTTGATTTTTTGCTTAGCTGATCTGTCCATTGATATAAGTAGGGTATTAAAATTCCCTACTAGTATTGTATTAGTATCAGTAAGTTACTTTATGTTTATTATTGTTTTATATATTTGGGTGCTCCCATGTTGGGTTATATATACTTAAAATTGTCAGATATTTTTGTTGGATTGTACCCTTTATTATGATATTGTGCTTTTCTTCATCTGTTATAGTCTTTGTTTTGAAATCTAGTTAGTTTGATATAAGTATTAGTTAGTCTGATATAAGTATTGTTACTCTGGCTTTCTTTTGATACCTATTTGTGTCATAAATGATTCACCACCTCCTCACGTTCAATTTGCAGGTGACTTTAGATCTAAAAGGTGTCTCTTGTGGTGCTTGGGTGGCTCAGTCAGCTAAACATCTGCCTTTGGCTCAGGTCATGATTCCAGGACTCTGTAATTGAGTGCCACATGGGGCTACCTGCTCAGTGGGGATCTTGTTTCTCCCTCTCCCTCTACTGTTTCCCCTTCTTGTGTTCTCTCTCTCTTTTTCTCAAATAAATAAATACTTTTTTAAAAAATGAAATGTTTCTAATAGGCAGCATATAGAAGAGTCTTTTTTTAAAACAATTCTGACAACCTATGTCTTTTGATTTAGAGCATTTAGTCCACTTATGTTCAAAGTAATCACTGATAGATATGTATTTATTGATATTTTATTGCTTGCTTGCTTTGTGGTTGTTTCTGGAGATTTTCTCTGTTCTTTTTGTATCTCTGTCATTTTTTGTCCTTCCTTTCCACTCAAAGGCCTCCCTTTAATATTTATTGCAGAGCTTGTCTAACCATCATGAATTCCTTGAGTTTTTGTTTTTCTGGGAAGTTCTTTATCTTTCCTTCTATTCTGAATGATAGCCTTGCAGCATAAAGCATTTTTGGCTCCAGATTTTTCCCATTTGGCACTTGGAATATATCCAGCCACTGTTTTCTGGCCAGCCAAGTTTCTGTTGAAAAATCTCCAGCTATCCTTATGGGTCTTCCCTTATAAGTTAAGGACTTCTTTTGTCTTGCTGCTTTTATTTTTTTTCATTTTTTTAAAAAAGATTTTATTCACTTAATTGAGAGAGATAGAGCAGGAGCAGGTGAAGGGGAAGAAGGAGAGGGAGAAGCATACTCCTCACTGAGCAGGGATCCTGATGTGGGACTGAATCCCAGGACCCTGTGATCATGACCTGAGCCGAAGGCAAATACTTGAACAACTGAGCCACACAGGTGCCCCATATTTTTTCTTTATCACTATCTTTTTCAAATTTAATGACAATATGTCTTACTGTTGGACAGCTTTCCTGATTTTGCTGGGAGTTCTCTATACCTCCTGGATCTGGATATCTGTTTCCTTCCCCAGATTAAGAAAGTTTTCTGCTATTATTTCTTGAAATAAATTTTCTGCCTCCTTTTCTTTGTCTTCTTATGGGACTCCTATTGTGTAAATGTTATTATATTTGGTGGAGTCTCTGAGTTCCTTAAGTCTATTCTCTTGCTACTTAATTCTTCTTTTTCTTTTTTGTTCGGCTTCATTATTTTCCATTATTTTGTCTTCTAGGTCACTAATTTGTTCTTTGCTTCTTCCAGTCTGCTGTTCATTGCATCAAGCCTGTTTCCTATCTTATTTACTGCATTTTTCATCTCTGATTGATTGCTTTTCAATTCTTTTATCTCTGTTCTAAGGGTCTCCCTGATGTCTTCTAGTCTTTTTTCAAGCCCAGTGAATATTGGTATGATTGTTGGTTTGGATTCTCCATCAGGCATGTTACTTATACCTGTTTCACTAACATCTCTGGCTGTGGCTTTAGCTTGTTCTTTCACTTGGGATGGTTTCCTCTGTCTCTGTCTCTACCTTTTATGTGTTAGAAAAGTTACTTATGTTTCTGCTTCTAAGAGTATGCATTATGAAGAAGAGGTCATGTAGTACCCAGGGCCTGGCACTTCAGGGAGTGTCTCCTGTGCTACATACACTGTGTTATGTTTTGGCTGCTCTTACCTTTAAAACAATCATCTGCAGAGGCTCTCCTTTCCTACAGTAGGCAGTGTTTGTTCTTTGGCTAGAATGTGATTACTTTTAATTAGGTGTGTGGTGATCTGCTTGTTAAATGAGGCTTGAACTCTTTCCATTAGAACTGAAATCCTGCAGAACTCTCTGATGGGGAGATATGGTATGGGTAGGAGTTTTGGTTGGTCTTCTGGGGAAGGGACTTTTGGGGAAGTCTCTGCCATGCTGGGACTGAGGCAAACTTGACTGAGAAGGCACTTGATGTAAGCAGGTCAAGCAGTCAATGTGGTGCTGTGCTCCTTCCCACAGGTTGATTCTCTGTTTGTGCTGAGGAATAGGGAGGGGAATTGTGCCAGTCACCATCTTTGTCCCTGGAGAGGAGTCCCTGTGAATGTTGCCTTCAGAGAAGCACTCCAAGAAGAGCAAATAATCTCCCTGTTTGTGTACAGGCATTTTTTTAGATTGCATTTCCATACTGTCTGTTTCTGGGTTATTTGCCTGCGTTCTGTCCAGAAGTAAGACAGTACCCTCAGTGCTGTATTTCAGCCAAATCCACAAACTCTTAAAACCAGGTTATAAGCCCCACTGGTTGAAAGAACTCAGGGAAATCAATCCTCTTGTTTTCCTAGCCAATAGCTTTGGGGAATATTCTCCTTATATATTCCCCTGTGTGCCATTCTCTCTTTCACCTTTCTTTGTGACCAAGGCTCCTTCCCCTATGCAGCATCATGATCTGTTTCTCCCCTAAGCTATGTTTTTGCTCATCCTACCTTCTTTGATGTGGCCTTTTCTCTCCTTCTGGCTATGTAGATTGTTCTTCACAAGATCTAAATAATCTTCAAGTTGATTTCTGGGGTATTTAGAATGACTTGATGTCTAGTAGTGTTTATGGGATAAGACTAGCCTCGGATCCATCTGCTCTACCATCACCTCCTCACCCATCTCACTGAGAACTTTCTTAAACTAATGACAGACAATAAAATCACAGAACCCAGGAAGCTCATTGAACACCAAGCAAAGGGGAAAAAAAAGACAAAAAACTAAAACTAAAAACGTCAACATATCATATTCAAATTACAGAAAACAAAAGATAAAGAAATCTTTTGAAAGGACTGAAGGGATAAAACATTTACCTACAGAGGAACAAAGATAAAAATTGCTTTAGATTTTTCACTATAGACCATGTAAGCAAGAAGAAAAAAATTAAAAATTTTAAGTGTTGGAAAAAGCCCTCTATTATTTTAAACTAATTTAAGCACTCTAATTGCCGTTCAAAATTAAATGAGAAATAAAAACTTGCTCAGACAGATAGAAACCGAGAGAATTCATGGCCTACAGACTTGCTCTGCAAGATATGCTAAAAGATTTTTTCAGTCAGTGAGGGAGATGAAACATGAGAGACTTAAGACTCAGAAACAAACTGAGGGTCTTGGAGGGGAGGGAGTAGGGGATGGGTGAGCCTGGTGGTGGGTATTGAGGTTATGGATTGCATGGAGCACTGGGTGTGGGCCATAAACAATGAATCTTGGAACACTGAAAAAATAAAAAATAATAAAATAAAATAAAATAATAAAACAGAAAGAAAAGATTTTTTTTTCAGGAAGAAAGAATATATCTGAGGTCAGAATCTTGGATCAACATAACAAAAAGAAGAACAACAGAGAAAGAATGACTGCTAATAAAATAATCTATTTTATGATCTTAATAGATCTAAAAGATAACAGTTCACTTGTTAAAAGTAACAAAAGTAGCAATGTATAAAATGATCATGGCCTTTGGTGAATTAAATGAATTATAGCAAGGTATCAAGGGATGTGAAGGGGGTCTTGGAAATTTTCTAAGTCACAGTAATATGAAATAGATTAATGTTATTTAAAAGTGAATTTTAATTAGTTAAAAATCTATGTTATAAACTTTAAGAAGAGCACTACAAGAAATACTGAAAGAAGTACAATTGATATTTTGAAAGAGGACATAAAATGGAGTCATAAAAATATTCAAATAAGACCATAGGAGGAATATATTTTTTGATTTAGTGTTTTCATTTTGTTTAAATAAATATCTAGTAGTGGAATTATTTGATCATATGACATTTCTCTTTTCACTTTTTTGAGGAACCTACATACTGTGGCTGCAGAACCTACATAAGTGGCTGCACCAACTTACACTCCTACCAATAGTGCACAAGAGTTCCTTTTTCTCCTTGTCTTCTCTAATATTTGTTATTTCTTGTATTTTGATTTTAGCCATTCTGACAGGTATGAGGTGATAACTCATTGTTACTTTGATTTTCATTATCCTGATGATTAGTGATATTGAGCAATTTTTTTCACTCATATGTTGACCATTTGCATGTCTTCTTTAGAAAAACATCTATTCATGTTTTCTGTTTATTTTTAACTGTATTATTTGTGGTTTTTGGGGTGTTGAGTTGTATAAGTTTATTACATATTTTGAATATAACCCCTATAAGATATATCATTTACAAATATCATCTCTTATTTAATAGGTTGCCTCTTCATTCTGTTGGTGGTTTCCTTCATTGTGCAAAAATTTTGTTTTGTTTTATTTTGTTTTGTTTGGTGTGTTCCCAGTAGTTTGTTTTTGCTTTTGTTACCATTGCCGGAGGAGAAATATCTAGAAAAATGTTTTTACAGCTAATCTTAAAGAAATTACTATCTATGTTTGTTTCTAGAAGCTTTATAGTTTCAGGTCTCTAATTTAAGTCTTTAATCCATTTTGAGTTTATTTTTTTGTATGTTATGAGAAAATAATTCAATTTCATTCTTTTGCATGGAGCAATCCAGTTTCCCTAGCACCATTGTTTTTAAAACTATCTTTCCCCACTGTTTATTCCTGCTGGGTGCACCCATATATTTATTGAAGCATTATTTACAATAACCAAGATATAGGAACAACCCAAATGTCCATCAGTAGATGAATGGATAAAGAAAAGTGATATATATGCAATGATATATTAGTATTAAGAAATGATATCTGGGGGCGCCTGGGTGGCTCAGTTGGTTAAGCCACTGCCTTCGGCTCAGGTCGTGATCCTGGAGACCCGGGATCGAGTCCCACATCGGGCTCCCTGCTCGGCGGGAAGTCTGCTTCTCCCTCTCTCACTCCCCCTGCTTGTGTTCCCTCTCTGGCTGTGTTTCTCTCTGTCAAATAAATAAAATCTTTAAAAAAAAAAAAAAAAGAAATGATATCTGACCATTTGCAATATTATAGGTAGATCTAGAGGGTAGATAGTGCTGACTAGCTAAATATATTTTTTATATTTATATAAATCAGAGGAAGAAAAATACCAAATGATTTGACTCATGTCCAAAATTTAAGAGACAACACAAATAAACAAAAATTAAAAAAAACAAAGAAACAAAAAACAAAAAGACAAATGGAAAAACAGACTCATAAATACAGAGAAAATAGTAACTGCCAAGAGAGGTCAGTAGGGGAATGGGTGAAATAGATAAAGGGCATTGAGAGATACAAACTTCCAGTTACAAAATAAATAAGTGATGGAGATGAAAAACACAACCTAAGAAATAAAATCAAGAACATTGTAATAATTGTAAATAAAAGTTGCAATGGTAACTATACTTATCATAGTGAATGTTGAATAATGTATAGAATTTTTGAATCATTCTGTTGTAACCTAAAACTAATATAACACTAAATTAAATATACTTCATTAAAAAAAAAACATAGAAGGCAGAAAACAAATCCTCTAACAAAAAATAGAGGAATTATAAACAGTTGATAGTAATCCAAATAGATAACCGTTTCAAATGTTGTCTAAATATATCAGTTAAGGTGCAGAGATTATTAGTATTTATTTAGAAAAAACAAGAATCAACTATGTGTTGTTAAGAAGAAATTCACTTGTAAAATAGAGGTAGGTTAGAAGTAAAGAGGTGGAGAAATATGTGTCATGCTAATACTAATCACAGGAAAACTTGAATATTAATCTCAGGGAAGACTTCAAAGCAAGGCAACTATCAGGAAGAAGAGAAACATACAATTATTATGGGGTCAATTTCCTAAGAGAGCAAACCCTAAAGGTATGTACACTAGGCAAAACAACATCAAGATATGTGAGGCATAAACTGATAGAAGTGAAAGGACTAAAGACCAGTCCACTATTATATTTGGGAAAGTCAACATATTTCATCAGTAATTGAAAAATGAGGCATGCAGAAAGCAATAAAAATATATTCAGCTAGTCAGCACTATCAATTGAGTTGCTCTAATTGACATTTATAGAATACATTAATAACTGAAGAATACACATTGTTCTCAAATTTGCATGGAACATTTATCAAGATAGACCACGATCTGGGCCATAAAACACATCCATTAAACATTTAATAGAATTGAATCAACACAATACTCTCAAACCTCTTTCAAAAATTTGAAGAGAGAGAATTTCTTACTTCACTCTAGGGAGTATTTCTTACTTCACTCTATTAGGGCAGTCACTCTGATAACAAAGACAGACAGAAACATTATAAGAAAACTTGAGACTAATATCACTAGGAGTTTTGATGTAAAACTCCTTAACAAAATACTAACAATTTAAAACTCCTTAAAAAAGATTATATCTTTTTATGACCAACTGAGAATTTTTTTTCTTTTCAAGTGAGATTAATTCGTGAAATGCAAGATGGTTTAACATAAGAAAAATAATCAATGTACTACTCTCATTAACAGAGTAAAGGAAAACTTGAGAGAATAGAAAATATACAAAGTATGCTCTCAGTCAAAAAATGGAATGGAACTGAGAAACAGTATGAGAAATGGCTAAAAAATTTCTAAATATTTGGATATCAAACAGTTTACTTTTAAATAACAGATGGGTTGATGAAAAAAATCTCCAGAGAAATTTGAAAATATTTTGAACTAAAGGAAAATAAAAATATATTTTTTATCAAAATATGTGGAAGACAGAGAAAGCAATGCTTACAGAGAAATTTATAGTATTCAAGGTATATTTTATTTTTAATTTAAATTTAATTAGCTAACATATAGTACATAATTTTTGATATCATGGTCAAAGTATATTTTAAAAAGAAGAAAAGACTAGAATCAATATTCTATACTATCACTTCACAAACAAGAGAAAGAAGACTAATTTAAGTTAAAGAAAGCACAAAAAATGATAAAAATTTGAATAACCAATGAAGTTTTGAAAAGACAAATAAAAGTAATACACTTCTAGCCAGGAAAAACAAGTAAATACAGAAACAAGCAGGGGCACCTGGGTGGCTCAGTGGTTAAGCCTCTGCCTTCAGTTCAGGTCATGATCCCAGAGTCCCGGAATCGAGCCCCGCATTGGGCTGCCTGCTCAGCGGGAATCCTGCTTCTTCCTCTCTCTCTCCCGCTGCTTGTGTTCCTTCTCTGGCTGTGTTTCTCTCTGTCAAATAAATAAAATATTAAAAAAATAAATAAAAGAAAATTAGATAAATAAAATTATATTCCATATTCATGATTTGGAGATTCAATAATATTGAGATGTCAATTTTTCCAGTATTTATCTTCTAGATTTGACACAAAATTGGCATTCAAGAAAACTATTTTATAGATTATGCCAAACTGACTCTTTAAACTGGAGAAGCAAAAGACCTAGAATAGCCCATACAAAATTGAAGAAGAACAACAAAGTATTGAAAAGGAAGAACTAAGTTGGAGGACTCAAACTACCCTATTTCAAAACTTACTACTGATAAGGCTATCCTAATAATGAGAGTCAAAAGAATAGATACATAGATCAATGAACCAGAGGAGAAAGCCCGTGAATACAAACCCATACAAATACCATAAACTGATTTTTGACAAAGGATTTTAATTCAACAGAGAAAGTTTTTCAAATAAACAGTGCTATAAAATCGTGTTTATTTAAAAAATACAAAACCTATATCTTATACTTTTCACAAATATTAGTTCTAAATGGTTATACAAGATTATACAGCTTCTAGATTAAAATACAGTAGATAAATCTGTTACCATAGATTTAGTGATGAGCTTTTAAATACATCAAAATTATGATCCAAGAAAGAGAAAACTGATAATTTGGACTTCCAAAATTAAATGTTTCTTCTCTGCAAAAGACATTGTTAAGTAAGTGGAAAGACAAGCCAACAATGAGAAAAAAATATTTGCAAAACACATATTTATTGAAAGACTCATATCAAAAATGTGCAAAAAAACAATTAAAACTCAACAATAAGAAATAAGTCAATTAAAATGATTAAAGGAGCCGAACATTTTTTCACAGATGTACAGATGGAAAATAAAAATGTAAAGAAGTGCTTAATTTCATTTGTCAACAAAGATTTCAAATTAAAACTACAGTAATAGAGGACTACACATTTATTAGAATGGTAGAATCTGAAACACTGACTTAAATACTAAATAATGGTGGGGTGCAGAGCAATGGAAATTTTCATTAATCAATAGTGTGCATTCAGCCCCTTTGGAAGACTGTTTCAGAGGTTATTGCAGATTAATCATGGTCTAAACATACAATGCAGTAATTGCACTCCTACTTACTTTATTTGATCTGAAGATTTATATTCATACAAAATTCTGTAATCTTGCTAGATTTACTCATGATTGCTCAAACAAGCAGCATATGTCCTTCAAGAGGTGAATGGGTAGAGAATCTGATATATCCAAATGTAGGAATATTATTCAGTGAAAAAAAAAAGCTATCAAACCATTAAAAACAAAAAGTATAAATGCATATTGTTTTTTTAAAATATTTTATTTATTTATTTGACAGAGAGAAACACAGCTGGAGAGGGAACACAAGCAGAGGGAGTGAGAGAGAGAGAAGCAGGCTTCCCACCGAGCGGGGATCCATCCCAGGACTCCAGGATCATGACCTGAGCCGAAGGCAGTGGCTTAACCAACTGAGCCACCCAGGTGCTCCGATAAATGCATATTGTTAAATGAAAGAATCCAGTATGAAAGAATTATATACTGCATTATTTTCAGTATATATCATCTGTTAAAGTGAAAAACAGAGACAGTAAAAAGTATCAGTGGTTGCTAGGCGTTCTGCATGAGGGGAGCACCAGGCAAAGCACAGGCGGTTTATAAGACAGTGAAGCTATTATGTATGATACTCTAATGGTGGATGCATATCATTATGGATTTATCAAAACTCATAGAAATTTACTGCACGATGAGTAAACTTTAACGTATTTAAATTTTAAGAATTAATTTAGGAAGTTCAGTGACCGTAGGATGGAATATAGAATGTGACAAAGGCATATGGTGGTATTAAAAATGTAAGAAACAGCCTCACTGATGGAGGTGGTGGAAGAGGTGGTTGACTCAGATAACTTTGAAAATGAGTTCAGGGTATAAGTTATTTACAAAGAATCAATCACTTTCCTATACACCAGAAATGGCCAAGGACCTATGAGAAAAAAACTGCATAAGAATTTGGTTTTCTTTGGCAAAATTGTGTTTCCATAGAAATGCAGGTTAATACTTCTGAAACCAATATGCATATTTATTCTGGAATTGAACAGTAGAGTAAATAGATGCTTGGTAGTGGGAGCCTGATTTTCACTGTTGCAGTGGGAGAATGCTAGAATGATCCATATGGAAATGAACTGGAGTTGAAAAACATCAGTGTGAACTCATGTTTACCTTAATATTGGCAATGAAAGTTAGATATATGTATGAACAGAGAACACACACACACTCCTATAATATATTGTATATTATATACTATATATTACTATTAATACTATATAAAATATATAGTATAGTATATATAACATATTATATAAATTATATATAAATAATTATATTATAATATATAATATATTATATGATATATATTTATAATATATTTACAATATAATAAATATATTTATGATATATATTATATAATATATATTTATAATATTTATTATATATAACATATATGTGTGTGTTCTCTGTTCATATGTTATATGTGTGTGTGTGTGTGTGTGTGTGTGTGTGTGTGTATTTCTGATTTGTTAGCTGAGAGGATCTAGATGTAAGGACAACCCAGATCTCAATTCTTAACAAAATTTTCCAACAAAAAGAGCCAGAACTCTTTGGTGATGTGATTGATTATAATGCTGTACAGATAATATACAAAATCAGTCTTGAGTAGAGTCAGAAAATGAGAAAGTGCCTAACACACTTTCACACACAATCATGAGAATATAGCAAAGGAGTATAGGAGCCAAGTGAAAGACCCCCAATGGCCAAAGCTGGAGGACTTTGAACAACAAAACAAATATGACAGTATTGGATGATAGCCCAAAATATAAAATAAGTATCCATACTTCCATACTGACATAAATACATGATTAAATAAACAAACTGGGTATATTAGACAAATCTCCATTGTAGAAGTTCAAATAACTTAGAATATTATTAAATAATGTAGATTCCTTGCCCTGTCTTATGTGAGGCATAATGCCCCATCCTTAAGTGTGGGCTGCACATAATGACTCTCTTGTAAAGAGCACGCTATAAAAAGGGGTTAACTATGATAGAGAAAACAGACAACTACCACCAGCAGTGAAAAGTCATACTGATAGTATATATTTTGGACATGATGTAGTAAGAATTGCATTTTACCTCTGTGTTCCTCCTCCACTATTCCTAATCCTGGTCTAATCATGAGGAAAACATCAGGCAAATCCCAACTGATGGATTAATTGAAAAGGTATTTGACAAGTCATCCTCAAAACTGTTGTCATCATCAAAAGTAAAGAAAGTCTTGAGAAACTATCACAACCAAGAAGAGCCTAAGGATACAACTATCAAGTGTAATGTAGTATGTAGATAAAATTCTGCAACAGGAAAAGGCCATCACGGAAAAATTGAGGATCCATGAAAAATGTATGGACGTTAGTTAATAATAATCCACCAATATTTGTTAATCAATTGTGGCAAATGTATCATACCAATGTAAGATATTAATTAATAACAAAGAAACTAGGGAATGGGATACATGGAAATTCTCTACTCTTTTTGCAATAAGTCTATAAATCTAAAACTTCTAAAATAAAATGGGTTTCTAAAGAAAAAAATTAAAAATATTATTTCCTTTCTGGTAAAAATATAAATATGTATATTTCTGATATTCTGAAGATAAATCTGTATGGCTTTTGTACTTTTTTCACAAATATAAGCAATTTTAAATTTAACTATTTAAATTTAACAAAAGCATGTAGTTGTCATCAACCAGGACTATTCTTTGTTCTAAATACATGTGTAACCCTAAGAGAAGTTCCACAGCCTTGTCTCAGGTGAAGAGTTAGGGTACCTCACTTCCTTTTTCTCCATTGTTGCCAAGAAGTGTCTCAATTTTCTCTCTCTTGCAATTTGTGTTCTCAACTCTGATACTTTTATCTTGGAAATCTATTTGACTAGAGAAGTAGTTCAATGAACAAGTATGTACGTTGTCATGAAATTACATGAAATGAAATAGTTATTTCACTATTCTTTGAAAATCTTTTGTTTTTGAAATTTTTTTCTTAATGCACATTCATTTTATTAAGTTTTTTATATAAGAGTATTTGTCTTAAAGCCTTCTATAGGCAAGAAAAGACAAAAGGCAAAGACTCTTCAAGGAATTCACATTTAAAATGTTTTTTTAATCATTCTAAGAAATCAAACAAAAGGGATGTTTAAGTTCTTAAATATTTTTTATTACTATTCACATAATTCAACATAAATGCTTGAATGCAACTGTATGAGATCAGAAATAAAAATTCCATGCTTCCTGAAGTGAAGTGTACTGAACTAATGAGGTTTGTTGTTGTTGTTGTTGTTATTGTTGTTGTTGTTGTTGCTTTAAGATTTTATTTATTTATTTGACAGAGAGAGAGATAGTGGGAGAGGGAGTATAGACAGGGGGAGTGGGAGAGGGAGAAGCAGGCTTCTCACTGAGTAGGGAGCCTGATGTGGGACTCTATCCCAGGACCCTGGGATCATGACCTGAGCCAAAGGCAGATGCTTGGTGACTGAGCCACCCAGGCGCCCCTGAACTGATAGGTTATCCTCACATACTTTAAAATATTTCATGTGTATTTTTTTATTAAATAACATTTATTGCTTTTTTATTAACATATAATATATTATTTGTTTCAAGGGTACAAGTCTGTGAATTATCAGTCTTATACAATTCACAGCACTCACCATAGAACCATTATTGATTTAATCTATGTCACAAATTTATACCCAAACCATGCAAACAATCCACTCATATTTCTTGAGGAGTGAGTTAATACTGTGCAGTCAGGTTTTTCAATCCCTTTAAAATCTAAAACACCATTTTTTTTGGTGACCTTTTCTAAATACACTCCTTCTATATATACTAAAGTATATGTATACTAAAACATACTTTTATTGAACAGAGTAAATATGGAGTAATCAATATCAGTGGACGAGAATTGTTCTTAGGGTTCTGGCTTCCATGATCCCATGGATGTCACTGTCGTACTCAATATAATAACAGGCCCAGGAATGAATGACAACCACTTTCAACATACTTGGGAAGCTGGGCACTCAGGTGGCTCAGTGGGTTAAAGCCTCTGTCTTCAGCTCAGGCCCTGATCTTAGGGTCCTGGGATTGAGGCCTGAGTGCTCAGCAGGGAGCCTGTTTCCTCTACTCTCTCTGAGGCTCTCTCTGAGGCTCTTCTCTGAGGCCTGCATCTGGGCTCTCTGCTGAGCAGGGAACCTGCTTCTCCCTCTCTCTCTGCCTGCCTCTCTGCCTACTTGTGATCTCTCTCTCTCTGTCAAATAAATAAATAAAATCTTAAAAAAAAAAGATGTAGAGATGAGATTTGTCTGACTCCAGGATCCATGCTGTTTGAATGTTGCATTTTAGGAACTCCCACTTTATTAAGTAAAACTATTTGTTATCAGATAACACACACACACATACATAATCAAGATACAAATTTCTAAAACTACAAGTCAATTTCCCTCTGACCCTTTCCATAGCCAGTCACCAGTGCTCTACCACAAGGGGCTTCCATTGTTATCAATTTCTCAAATATTAAAACCCTTCTGTAGATATTCTGTTCAGCTTGCTTTGAAAATAAAATGTGCTTCTTTAAAAATCTTATTTACCATCCGTCTTCTATTTTTGTTAGTTGAATCAATGATATTCTTTGTAGTATTATTTCCCTTCAGCAGATTTTCATCTAGCATTCTCTGACATTTTCCCAGATTTCTGCATCCTGGTGTTATAGCAGTGGGGAGATCCTGGCTCCCTATCAGAATTTTTGGTTATTTCTACTTATAGATAATTTGAAGATTCTCTATTTCCTGACACCGTGGTTATATGTAGTTTTGTTGTGTTTTTAAGAGTGTTCTGTTTTATTTTGTTGGGGAGAAGAAGATTCAGAATCAAGCAATAGCAATCATTTTCCATGCATATGCAATTTTGAGGCAAATAAATTCTTCCTTAAAATTTGATTCCTCATGCTGTTCTTACTCAATTTCTGATGCCCTTCCATTTTGGACTGAGTCATACTGACTATTAAAGATGCCTTCCTGGGCGCCTGGGTGGGTCAGTGGGTTAAAGCCTCTGCTTTCAGCTCAGGTCATGATCTCAGAGTCCTCGGGATCCAGACACATTGGGCTCTCTGCTGGGCAGGAGCCTGCTTCCTCCTCTCTCTCTGCCTGCTTCTCTGCCTACTTGTGATCTCTCTCTCTGTCAAATAAATAAATAAAATATTTTTAAAAATATGCCTTCCTAATTATCTCTAATCAATTTCCCATTTTATATTGCATTTACCATATTCATTAGTCATGGTTAGAAAAATATTTCAGTGTTTCAAAATTCCATCTGCTCCAAGTATATATGTTCTAAATCACTCATTTGCTGTGTTTAGCTTGACTGATCTCTTTGATGAACTCCTTTTTTCCGTACCCTCTGGTTTTCTCATGTTTCTCAAGGTTACCACAAGGGTCATTTGTTTCATATTGACCTGAGATGTAAACCATATATAATTAATCTCTTGTAACACAAGCTTCTTATTTCAATTAACGACTATTTAGTGTGTGCCAGGTCTTGTGTCAAAAGCTTTACATACATTATCTTACTTAGCCCTAACACATTTTAATGAGGTAAAGGTTAGTACTGGAACATTAGATATAAGCACACCAGGCACAGATTAGAACCCGGGGATGAATTCAAAATATAAGCTCTTAACCACTTTAATGTCTGTACTTGTTAAAATTTTATTATATGGTTCCAAATTAATTTGGTGGCATTCTCTTGAATGATTAATAATGATTTGTCTTACCAAAGGAGAAAACAGAAGGCTGAAATAAGAAGTCATACCCTTGATAAAGATGATCTAGACCTGCTCTGGAAAATACTAATTCAAAATATTGAAATGGAATTATGGGACAGTGGCAGTAGTCTGGCTGTCTCCCCTCATTTATCATCTGAAATCTGCTCTTTACCCATCTTCACCTTGCTCTCTATCCTGGGAGGCTGAGCCATATGACATCAGCAGATTTTTGCCCTATGGGATATGACTGAATTTGACCAAAGGGAGAATTTGAGGGAGCAAGGAAGCTTAAGTTGGATTTTATTTTCTGGGATATTTTCTGTGAGGTCACCTGGGTGAACTACATTCCTCAATCAAAGGAAATAGCATCTTTCAAATAATGAACAAAGGTGAACACATAGATTTTTTTCTATGTGCCTTTTAAAAATTATAAGTAGATTCTACTTTCATAGAAACAAGATAACAAAATTTTCTTTACTTTTGGATAAGGATATATTTTTCTCCTATTTTACAGTTCAATTAAAATTCCCAAGTATATTATAATCATAAGAGATATACAAATATACCCTTTGGTCTAATTTTAATAAGTATGAATAGATTTATTTTATACTTTATCTTAGAACAACATTCTTGCATCAATATGTGACTATAGTAAAGTTTTGAAACTGATCCTTACCAGGGAAATTATTTGCAGTTTATTTTGTAACTGCAGTATTACTCATATATCATATCACACCATATAATGTCATATCATACCATATGATTTAATGCCTGGCTCTTTTGTGTGGAAATATTGGCCTACTAAAAATAAATATCAGGTTAAAGTCATGTGTAAACAAGTAAGATTAAAATTTTCATATCAAATTTGAGTCAGCATCTTATATGTGTCTATACTATTTTATAAGAAATGGAATTATGGGGCACCTGGGTGGCTCAGTTGGTTAAGCGACTGCCTTCTGCTCAGGTCATGATCCCGGAGACCCGGGATCAAGCCCCACATCGGGCTCCCTGCTCGGCGGGAAGCCTGCTTCTCCCTCTCTCACTCCCCTTGCTTGTGTTCCCTCTCTGGCTATATTTCTCTCTGTCAAATAAATAAATACAATCTTAAAAAAAAAAAGAAATGGAATTATATTTACATAGCGTTGCAGATTTTTCTACCAACACAAGTCGAGCTCGTGCTTTGCCCAAAGTAGATACAACATTTAATAAATTAGTAAATACTGCTCTCATTTCAGAAACCAATTCAGCCAGGATATATTGAGCAAGTGCTACACATTTATCTATGCATAAAATGGTACATTGGAACAAATAGAAGGATAATTTTTCCATATTTATGAGAATTATTGACATATGAATTAAAAGTCATTTTCTCTAAAGAAGTCTGAGGCAACAAGGGAACTCATTAAATGCACTGGATCATTGTTAGCATCTAAAAATCCAAGACCATTAATTTATTCTGTATCAATAGGCATACACAAGAAAATATCTAAATATTATTGTCATTAAAAACCTGCCCATCTTTTAAATATTGAACTTCTTACCTTTAGAGAAGAGATTTTTCTTTTATGATGAGACAAAACTTATATACAGTAAAGCACACAAATCCATAGTATACATCTCTGTAAATTCTTACATATGTTAACACCCAGTAACCACACAGATCAAGATATGGAATATTATCAGTCCCCAAAAGGCACCTTCATGACACTTCTGAGTCAGCTTCTAACATTATGCAGACTGTTATCAGCATAGACTGGTTATGCCTGATTTCAAACTTCAAACAATTGAAATCATTCTATATATTTTTCATGATATAAAATTCATTCGTGTTCTTGCTTGTATTAGTAATTTTATTTTTTTGGTTTTGTAGAAAGCACTTAGTGAATATATACCAATATATTTGTTCATTTTGTTGTTTATAGACATAGGAATTATTTCCAATTTTTGGCAATTATAATTATGCTGTTATGTGACTTCTTTTGTGTATAATTGGATGGACGTAAGCACTCATTGCCATAAGTGGAGGTGCTGGGTCTCAGCAGGTACGTAGCTCTAGTAGAGCCTGCCAACCTATAGATGCCAAAATGTAGATGACCGATTCACATTCCTGCCAAGCGCTCTATGGAAGCTTCCCTTGATCCATGTCCTTATTGCACTTGGTATCATCTCTCGTTTTTGTTTTAGACATTCCGTTATCTTTCTAATAACATTTCATTTTAATTTTTAATTTCTTGGTAATTAGTTTTCTGTATTTTTGTGATTGATTTTCAGGATTTCTTATATATCCTGAATATGAGTCCTCTACTGAATATGTATTAAGATCATTTCCTCCAGTCTGCTTTTTTACTCACTCACTTAATGGAGTCCTATTGACTTGATGAGTCTTTTATTTTAATAAGACCTTATTGTAATCTTTTATTGTTAAAGATTTTGGGGTCTTGCTTAGGAAGTCTTTGCCTAGCCCAAGATAAAAGGAGATACATTCTTTTGTTTATTCTAGACACTTGATAGTTTCGACTTTTGCTTTGGGTATATGATCTATTTCTCTTTTCCAGTCTATGCAAGGAGCTACCCACAGGTTTTATGTTGATGCAGGAGAATCTTCATTCCTATCACAGATGAGCAGGCATGGGATGAATTCTCTTGTTTCCACATTCTGAGGACATTATCGCCCACTATGCAGCTAGAAACAGAATTTGTTTAGGCAAACGAAAAGGAATTGTTTAATTGTATTAAGGCAAATTACCTTGTGTAATAGAAATCACTAATAGAAAAACCTATGATCAATGACTCTCCTACATCCATTAAAATGATTTCATCCACCTGTGTTTGACAATTATTAGAAGAGAAGTTAAAACATTTCTAATCAGAGAAAAGGGAGTCTTAGATCATTAGGCATAATTTATTTATATCTAGGTTTTTTTGAGTCTAAGAGAAGATACCTCAAATACATACATTTAATATTGATTATTAGTTTACTCTTTTTCCTCCTTACTCATAACTTTGTTAACAATATCTGGATGTTAGTAAAGATTGCAAAATCAAATTAGGAGATGCTATTGATTCTCCAAAGATTTGATTACAATAAATACAATGGTTAAACATTCTCACAGGGATACAAAGAATCAGTTTCTAGGAAAATGGCAATATGTTTGAATGAAGCATTCAATGAATGCTTCATTCAAACATCTCTAGTTCGCTGTTTGATCATGGAAGTGTGTGTGTGTGTGTGTGTGTGTTTAAAACAGAATATAAATTAAATTAGTAATGTAGAGATTTACATGTTCTTTTTGTTCTTTTCATGATCCATCTTTATCAATATCAAACTGTGCTTTTAAAAAAAATTTTACCCATTAGAACATCAACAAAACTAAATTTAAGATGAAAGAGTATTTAAAACAGATGTAAGCAAATAAATATTATGTATAGCATGTCCCCACACTCTAAAAACATGAACACTTTAGTCACATAATTTCTCTTCTCTCAGTTTCATCAAAGAATTTAAGTTAAAGACATGTCCCTTAGCATTGTTCACTCTAGCTCTTCTCTCCATCATTAAGAGATGAAAAATGGGTTTGACAGAAATTACTATTTATGTATAAATAAGTAAAACAGGGTCTACCAGCTTGTGTGGAGAAAAAAAAAACAATTAAAAGGACAGGTTGGATGATTGGTAGTAATTAAGAGCACCATACATCCTCCGTGATGAACTTTATGAAGGTTTTTGTAAGTTCCTGGTCTTCACTGCTGCTCATCATTGTAAATAGTAAATCCATGGAGGCTGCATGAATAACAGTAGAGAAATAGGGGCACAAAACTTTCTTTGCACTCTGAAAGAAAGCTGGATAAAAGAGGAAAAAGGCCTACTCAAAGACCTTGACCAATTTTTGGCAATTATGAATTATGCTATTATGTGGTACTTAATATTACCTAACTACATTTGTTACCTATTGATCCCATGAGAAAGTAAGCCCATAAAAGATCAGGGCCGTTGTCTACTTCCTTCACTCTTGAATCCCTACCACTCAGGAAGTACTTTTTGTGTGGTAATATAAAAGCCGATGATATTCATAATAGGGATAAAAACTAAGGAGTCTAGTTATGATCTGAGGATGCTCTATATGGTAAAAATTATAAATTATTAGATAGATCATTGAGATAAATTATTATGCATCAAATTAAACTATTCCTATCAAACCAACTTATTTTCTTTAATTTAAAATGAGACATTATATACTGTGAATGGGATCACTAAGATAGACTAGACTACCTTCAAATTCACACAATGTACTAGGTAATTCTGATTACCTAGGAGATCAAGGTTGTCAGCAAATTACCAGATGGAGACTGCCAATTGGAAATGATTCATGCATGTGAAATTTCTAGCTTCTTGACTACCATACAGGAGGCATTCTCTAAATAATCATTTCCCTTCCTTCTTACCTTTCTAGACTATATTTGATTTAAAGTCAATTAGAAGCAAAGTAGTACATTTTTGAAGTTTAATTTAGATAGAGGGGATTGTATCTGTATGTGCAAAAGTGAAATACATAATTTATTAATTTTATAATCAGGTGTACATATGAAACTAGGGAATTGGCTGACCTAAATTTGAATATGGACCATTCATTTATTAATTTATTAACTTTGGGTAATTGTGTTTCTGCTTTGTTGTATTTATCCATATGCAAAATACTGGTAATAGTGTCAACATCACAGAGGAGCCAGTAGACTAATGTTCTCCAAGAGGTTCAATCTGACTCGCTTTAAAAGTTTAGCCTGGAGTAAGAAAGGTTTTAACAAGAACCTAGTAAAATTGTAGTAAAGTGGATAAAACAAACAAACTGCAAACAAGTATACAGAAAGAACACAAAAGAGACATGCCAAAGAAAATACTAAGAAAGTATAGTTATAGACCATTAAATATTGACTTGAAATAGAACAATTCCATTTTTTTTTTAAGTTTGCTTATTTATTAGAGAGAACACAAGCAGGGGAGTGGAAGAGGGAGAAATAGACTTCCCACTGAGCAGGGAGCCTGATGTGGGGCTCAATCCCAGGACCCCAGGATCATAACCCCACCTGAAGGCAGAAGCTTAACAACTGAGCAACCCAGATGCCCCAGAACTTACAAACGAAATTGCTGTGTCCTGTTCAAAAGGAATTGTCTAATTTGGATGATATATTTTGGTCAACTAAAATAGCATTCCTATTTCCAGAAATGTAACTGATTTGACCAATATTCACCTTGATTATTGTCACTGAAAGTTGTGTGGTCCTCAATACAAAGAGATCATTTTTTAGGATTGCAGTGCCTTGAATGAAGTGATAACATGATTGCTCTGTGTAGGAAGGAAATCAGTATTCTAGATGGTAACAAAGCTAACAGAGTTATCTTTCATATAAAGAAGGAAATATGTATTGTATTATTACCTTGGGAAAATGTGGCTGCAAAATCCTTCAAAACAAATGTCCCACTGGGGCCTAGTAGTTCTAGTAAAAAGTTTGGCAGGAGATTTTGAAACAGAAATTAATAATACAAGATTTACAGTATGATTTAATCTTTAAATTGTTAAGACATAGTTTATACTTTATGAAGTCTATCCAACACAAATAGATTTAAATGTATAAATTTGGAGTTATGTGTTTTTGTTTTTTTTTTAATTTTGGAGTTCTTGGTGTCATTAACATATGGTTGTCCCAGCTCCAATCCAGTACTCCATGATTCATACTAGCTTTTCCCTTTGCTTCTCTCTACAGAACTATCTTCTAAATACATAATTCAGAAAATCTCTTTTCTGTTCCTAAAACCTGCAAGCCTTCTCACTTCAGAATAAAATCCAAACTTATAACCCTGACCTACTAAGTCTTTTGCTGCACTAGATGAGCTAAACTCATCATTTATTTTCTTAGCAATTAAGGACTATCTGGGGGAGACTAGATAGAGAACCTGTCTCCAGCTACTTTTCTGTTTAGCCATGTGATGAGAAAAAAATAATGAAAAAGGAAAACAGTATATTCTTTTGTTTGAACTATACATTTTAAAGCCAAATGCGTTTTCTTAATTATCAATTAATTAACATATCAATCAATTATTTTCAGTTACATCAGTGTCATTTTGGTAAAAGTAAAATTATATTAAATTTGGAGCAATGTTTCTCAAACATTTGGTTACCATGAATTCACTAATCTTGTTTGTTCTGTATAAGAGACAACACATTCAAGAAAAATCAAACAAAGTCATAATAGTATGCAATTTGTGTGTATGTGTGTGTGGTGGGGGGAACCCTCTCATCTTAGGAAGTTATACTGTTTGTAATTTAAAAGCCATGCATCCATATCAAACTCAAAAGAACACCTGGGTAGTAAGTAAGATTTAACATGCCATTAGTTTCCCCAACTAAGATTTATTTAAAGTAGACATTTCTAGGGTTCCTGGGTGGTTAAGTTGGTCAATGTCTGTTCAGGTCATGATCCCAGTGTCAGCAGGAAGTCTGCTTTCTCCTCTCCCTCTGCCACGCCCCCTGCTGTGCTCTCTTGATCTTTTTCTCAAATAAGTAAATAAATAAAATCTAAAAACAATAAAATAGACATTTCTAATCCCTAATTATGCTTTGAGGAAGAGGAATACTTTATTATACTTTAGTATATAAGTGTGTATTTTATTAAACAGTCCTGGAAACTCAGACTTGTCTTTGACAACCTCAGAACTTCAGAGGCTTTTTTTTTTTTTATTACAAATGAGTAAGTAATACATAAAAGTTGAAAGTTTAAAATTTAAGGTCAGAAGAAGGCAAGAAAGGATTCCCAATCACATCTTTGTTTCATTCATGTCTAGAATATTCTGCATGGTTGAATTTAGACATAGTACATAAATTCATAGTACATAGACATAAGTACATAAAAGTACTTAATAAATGATGGGTGCCTGAGTAGCTCAGTGGGTTAAAGCCTCTGCCTTCAGCTCAGGTCATGATCTCAGGGTCCTGGGATGGAGGCCCACATCCAGCTCTCTGCTCGACAGGGAGCCTGTTTCCTCCTCCTTCTCTGCCTACCTGTGATATCTCTCTCTCTGTCAAATAAATAAATAAAATCTTAAAAAAAAAACTAAAAAATAAAAGTACTTAACAAATTAGTAAAAATTATTCAATTTTCAAGATTCTCCATAGTTTCTTTCCCTAAGATAAGTGATAGTTTTTTGTCAACATAGAGAAAGAAAGAAAAAGTCATCTCAGGACTGAAGTGAGAGGGTCATGTTTTGCAATATAACAAATATGACTTTCTGAAGAATTAAAAAAAGAGAAACATGGCTCTCATTTTGATAAGTGAAGTGTAGATCTGTCCCCTGGAGAAAGAACATACTTAACTGTGTAAGGCATACTTAACCTGATATCTCATTTCTGTTCATGGCATGACCAGAATGCAAAGCTAGACAGTTATGTCAATGATTTGCCAGAGTCGTAGCCTTCCCTATTTCTTTCGAACATAAAGTAATATTTATCACCAATTGTCTGTGGGTAAACCGCCTGGTCAGGTGATTGACATTAAGGCACTTTCTTGCTGTGCCTAGAAACATAGCCGCATGAAAGATGGTAATGCTGATTCTAAAAAACGATTTCAGTCTCTACTATGGCTCACAAAAATGTTCAATAAATAAAAAACCTTTCTCATTCAGTGAAAATGACTGAGTAAGCACTCTCCACAAATGATGGTCACATATATGCCAAGACCTGATTTACTCTCTCACGTGATTTCATCCGACTGTGCATGTAGAATCATTCTACTGATGCATAATTTCCACAGTGTCATATGGTAAATAGGTCAGTCAACATTCATTCTGTTTTTGCCTTAGTTATACGATTTTTTTTACATACACTTTGGTACTGGTTTTTAAGCTTCTTGGTAATAAAGTTACTTGGATAGATTTTTGCTATGACTAGTATTCCTTGATACTTCTCTAGTTTGAGTTTCTTAGGAGCGTATAGGGGAAAAAAGACACTTCTCACTATAAAACATACTTCTAATCATGTTCTAGAAAACCACAATTTTCAGAAAAACAAAATTATACAAATGCTGCATTTTTGACAAAGTGTATAAAGAGTGTGAGAATTGGGGATTTTTGCTATTATAAAAAAATTTGGGTAATTATAATTATGCTTCTTTTCAAAATTTACTTCTTTAGAGACTTGGTGCAACCTTCACATTTAAATGTTTACTTTTCATTTATATTCTAAATCATATTATGTGACTAATATTCTCTTTTTATATTTATATTGTTATTCTGTGTGTAATACTTATATCTTCATTTTTCTCTCCACTATTAACTGCTATTTTTTGCTTTAATGAATCCTTTTTAGTCACTGATCCATATTAATGAATCAATAATACAATAAACATTAATAGTAAAAATGTAAATGTAACAAAAGTAAGCAATGATCTGTGACTGACATGAAAACAGATTATGCTGTGTGAGATAAGCCAAGTAGAGAAAGTCAAGTATCACATGGTTTCACTTATGTGCGGTGCATGAGGGGTAATATAGAGGACAGTAGGAGGAGGAAAGTAAATGGGAAGTAGGGTAATTCAGGGAGAGAAACAAAACGAGACTTTGGACACAGAAACAAACTGAGGGACTTGGAGGGAAGGGGGTAGGGGGATGGGATGGTGATGGATACTGAGGGCACCTATTGCATGGAGCACTGGGTGTGGGGAATGGGCAATGAATCTTGGAACACTGAAAAAAAAATTTAAGTAACAATAAAAATAAATTAATTAATTAAAAAAAAAAACAGGTTTCCCAAAAGGAATGGCACCTAGATAATGTTAGATAGACAGGGACCTCAGTTGTAGAATTTAAGGGTACAACTTAATAATATAGATTAATAATGTTTAATGCAGAAATCTCTGATAAATAAAAATATCAACCTTTTAAATTAATATCAGTATGATCCTAATCCTTCAGATTCTAATATGGATCTACAAAGCACTGACAGAAATGACAAAATTTCTATGTGAAAGTATTAATAAAATATACAAGCAAATTGGGAAATGTTTAGAAACCAAATTGCCTCTACCTCTCCTTCTGAAATTACCAGAGCAGTTGTGAACCTCCTGACAGACACCTGGGGACTGTAAACAGATTATATTCTAGGGAAATTTATAGAGAAAAACTTTCCCATTCCATGTTTATGTTCTCTGCTTGGAAGGGCTAGTACTTTGTGCATGTGTTGCTTGTGTTTAATGCTAGTCTATCATAGTATAGTTTGTGAAATTTCTTCCTTAATGGCAAAGCTGTAGCCACATGTAAGCAGTTACCATTATATGTAGTAAAAGATACTCAGGTGCTGTATTTTCTTTCTGTTCATAAATAAGATAGTTTCCACAGTGACATTTTCAAATTGCAGCATGATATAAGGATGCTATTTCATTTATGTATCTTATATAAGCATATGAAACAAAGAATGAAACATCAATGTTTTATTTAAATTTTCTTTTACTTGGACTTATTTCTACATGAAACTATCCATAGTAAGGTGAAAAATATTCAGTGTTATGTATTTCATTTTGAGATACACTTTTGTTTGAAGTATGTTTTAGCATGTTCAAAAGTGTATAGTAATGAATCATATATTTTAAATTTAAGCTCTAGAGTTCCTACATCAAAGGCAAAATTTCTTTTCATAGCATATAAAGTGTTTATGATTCCTGAGCAAATGAAATCAGTTAAGAGATCATGTATGCAACATAGTTAATGTGCCAGAAAAAGATTAAAGAAAAATACAACATGGTATAAAATCTGACATCATAAAAGCATGAGACTGCATTTCAATCATTCCTTCCATTAATAGCAAGAACTCTAGGGTTTGCCTAATGTGACAGACAGTGGGGCAACGGTCATAGTGATTAAACCACAATGTCTTCCCACCTCCAACCTCATTTTGTAGGAGTTTGGGGAACCCCTTAAACATGAGATGTCTGCTGGTTAGGTCAGATTATGAAACATGAAATGGGTATGAGGGGCCACTAGCCCCTAATGATGAGAGGTGTCAATCTGAGAGTATTATGTCAAAGCAGTCTCCTTACCAACAAGTCAAAAATTCACTTTTTATAAACGAAAGGATGTAATCTTTTGTTCAGATTAAATTCAAACAGTTGACATGGTGAGAGTACTCAAGACAGGTTCTTTTTGAAATAACTTGGCTTTTTTTTTTTTTTTTTTTGCCCCTTCCAATTAATGTCTCAAAAACAACTCAACTCAAACAGTCACTCAAAAAACAATTGACATCATTTTTCACATTGAAAAACATCTCAAGGAAAGAAAGACATAGTAATGTCAATTGGAAAAAAAAAAATATAGGGGCTCCAGGGTGGGTCAGTCAGTTATGAATCTGCCTTTGGCTCAGGTCATGATCCATCCCAGAGTCCGGGGACCCAGCCCCACATTAGGGTACCTGCTCAGTGGGGAGCCTCCTTCTCCCTCTGCTTCTCCCCCTGCTCATGCTCTCTCTTTCTCTCTCTCTCAAATAAATAAATATTTGCACACACAAATAAAAATATAGATATGTACACACACAAAGGTATGGAAATATTTTGTACACATATCATACATTAACATTTCAAAGAAAATGGATTTCTGCTCTCTATTTTTGGTAAGCAGTCTTAATGATAAGCTGAGTTAATTCAAATGAAATATTTGCCACTGCAAAAAAAAAAGAAAAGAAATAAAAACATAAAATATTGTTCTTAAAAAAAAAGTTGGCTTCTGTAACTTTTTAAATGTATTCAAAAAGTCAGTGGGGAAGAATGACTGGAAGATTCTCTGGTTTTTATTTCACTGATTTACTTTCAAAACTCATCTACCCTGGTGAGTGATAAATGGGAAATATCTATCAAGTAAACAGAAAGTAATAGAGCGAGAAAGGTGGTTTTCAGCTTTGTTCAAAAAGATATCATTGACTTGAGAGAGTCATTTACACATAAATACAAGTCCTAAAAGAGTCTTATTTAGTACACTTGGGAGATCTAGAAGAGGATATGAAAGAAATGTGTCCCTTTTACTAAGGCAATATGACAGGAATATGACTAAGGGTTATGACAGGAATGAATCATTTTAAAATGAATGGAATATAAATTATTAAATGTCTCTTGGGGAAGATACAGTACTCAATGCATCATAAATGAGTTTAAATAGTTACAAAGTTGCTATTCAATGAAACAATACTACAGTAAAAGTTGGAAGTAATTGATAATCGGTGCAGGATGATTTTTAAGAAGATGAATGAGCCTGTTAGAAGGAAAACAAATTTGATCCATTATTTTCCTGCAGTTTGATGAGCGATAAGGATGAAGACGTTGGATTTCGGAGTACAAGTACTTAATGATAATAAACAATTATCATAATATTTTATTTATTCATGTAATGATCTTAATTTTTAGAGCAGTTTTACATTCACAGCAAAATTGAGTGGAAAGTACTGACAGTTGCCATATACGTTGTGTCCCTACACAGGTGCAGTCTCCCCAGCTGTGACTTTGTGGTGTCACCTTGCATAACTAGACTATGACATTATAATAGGAAACTGGTATTTATACAATTAGTTGACTTTATTAAAGTATCGTTTTTATATATAGTCCTGTGTGTGGATGTGTGTATATGTGCACATGTGCATTGTATTTTATGCAATTTTGTCATGTGTGGATTTATGGAACAAGAAAAGTTTTATCACAAGGATCCCTTATGCTGCCCTTTATAAGCCACAGACAACTTCTTCCCTCATCCCTAATCCCTAGGAACCACTGTTGCCTTCTTCATGTTTATAATCCCGTTATTTCAATAATTTTTTCGTAAATGGAATCATAGTGTATGACTTTTGGAATTGACCTTTCTTTAATTCAACAAAATCCCCTTGAGGTCTATTCAAGTTGTGTGTATCAGTAGTTTCTTTCATTTCATTGCTGTATGGAATTCTATAGTATTCATGTACCTCATTTTTAATTACTCAACTGTTGAAGGACATAAGTCTTGTGTCCAGTGTTTGGCGATTACAATAAAGCTGTTAGAAACATTCATGTACAGGATTTTGTGCATGAAGATAATTTTTATATCTCTGGGATAAATGCCCAGGGATAAAATTGTTGGGTCATTTTTTTTCTTAATTTAGACATTCTGATAATGTATAGTGGTATTTTACTGTGGCTTTAATTTGCATTTCCCTAACAGCTAATAATGTTGATCAACTTTTCATATGCTTACATGCTATCAGGAAATTCTCAGGGAAATGTCTGCTCATGCCTTTGACTATTTTCTAATTGATTTTGGTTGTTATTTTTTCTACTGTTGTTTATATATTCTAGATTTCAGGGAGCTTGATGTGGGACTCGATCCTGGGTCTCCAGGATCATGACCTGAGCTGAAGGCAGTTGCTTAACCAACTGAGCCACCCAGGCGCCCCATAAACCTTTTACTTTAAATAGGTTTATATTTCCAGAAAAATTCTGAAGACTACAGAGTTCTTTCATACTTCACATTCAATTACATCCACCATCAACATCCCACATTGATATAGCATAACGTCACACTCAATGAACAAAAACTGATACATTATTACATTATCTAATACATTATCTAGATACATTATCTAAAGTCCATACTTGATTTATATTTTCTTAATTTCAAATCAATGTTTTCTTTATATTCTAGGACTCTATCTAGGAAACCGCTCTACATCTAGTGGTCATGTCTCCCCTGGCTCTCCCCACGACAGTCTCTAAGGTATTTCTGAGGAACAATAGTCCATGGTGACATAAATAAATGACTGAATAAGTAAAGAAATAACACAAATGGATAAAAGAGACAAATACTCTATGAGGAAGAACTGAAAATAATTTATGTAGATACTTAATCACATTTTCTATTTTCTGTATTTTATGATGTGTTGCCAGAGGCCTTGCTGACCCTGGAGAGACTGCCCTTCCCAGGGCTAGCTAATTCCAAAAGACAGTAAACAACCTGCCTGAGAGCACACCTCTCATATGCAAGTCAATTTTTCCAGAGCTCCACTGCTCATGAAAACCACAATAAAAGTTCTGTTCATGCTTCCCCTTCATCCTTCGTGCCTCCTGACTGGCCTTCATACTTTCCCATGTGGTTTTGCATGTGTGGCATGTCCCCTTCCCTGATGAACTGTAAGAAATAAACTGTTCTTTTAAAAGTATCATAATATATCTTATTTTTAAAAACCATAGGGTACATTTTGAAAGAATAATCTTCCCTCAGCAAGGTAAAGCATAACACCTCATCTTGGAAATGTGGGCTGCGTATAGTGACTTCTTTCAAACATGTACTGTAAGGAAATGTGGTAGAAAAAGTAACTGTAAAGAAACTTGACAAGAACTACTTCAGCTTCAACCAGCATGTCTTACTATTATTGAGTTTTTTT